>JAQFZP010002255.1:0-14404 GCA_034695745.1 Geophilus truncorum | reverse complement strand
ATTTTTGGTTCTACCTATTGTTGCAAAGCGCGGTTGGTTGTAGTGGAGGATGGTTGATCGGTTGGAAAGTCGGGGTCCCGTGACCTGGTTTTGAGGGATAGGAAAATCCCTCGACCTGCGACTGCACGATGATATTGTAGTTAATAATAATTATTTTACTATTGAAGTACCAAAGACCAATCAAAAGCAATCAAATTCCACGTTAACGCCATCTATTGTCATTAACAAAAATCACCACCAAAATGAAAACTGTACATAATTTATTTCGCAAATTCCTCCAACATTATTTTTACATCATCTAAATTTCCTGCATCAACCTCCCGCTTTTCGGTCTCCACTTCCCCACTTTCGGCGACATCTTCCTTGCTATCTTCCCTTTCCCTTTGCTCCCTCCACTCGAACCCGGCCTCGAATCCGTCTGAATATCCGTGCCATCTGTCGGCGGTGAGGCGGACTTCTTTCCGCTCTTTACGCTCTTTCCTTTACTTTTCACGGATCCGTCGGCGATGCAGGTGGCGCTGGGCCGACTCTGGAGCCCCGACCGCTTCTTGGTGACGCCTTTCTTGCTTTTCACGTCGCCGCCAGGGGTCGCTTTTTTGCCGAGAGTGCGAACGAATTCGGCCATCGAGCTTGCGCCGTCGGCTTCCGTTACCTGGGACTTGTTGGCCGAGTGGCGACGGGGGTTGTTGCGGTTAGTGAAGGGTTTTCGACGGTGGACTTTTTTTCCACGCGGGGTTGTGATCCCGGCCGCTGACGTCGCTGGTCTTGCTGCAAAAGAAAGTTTAAAGGTAGAAAAAGGCGTCGGATGGTGGTGGGTTTTATAAATTATTCAAAAATTAGAAATTTTGTCAATTATTGGAAAATAATTTGAAGTTTTGTAAATAATGATGATACTTCCGGTTTTCGAAATGTTGGGAGAAGTTTTAGGTTTTAAGGTAAACTAGGACTGTAATTTTATGGCACTTTCGGTTTGCTTGAAATTTTAGCGTAAGTTGATATGAGTTTTAGGGTAAGTGACTTTGAAATGTCAGATCTAAAAGTAAACCGGAAGTGCCATCTTTACACGTTTCAAATTGCCATGTTTTAATTTTTGCTCATTTGGATTGAATTTAATGGCACTTCCGGTTTTACCTACAGTCTGGAATTTTAGGGAAGTTAGTACGGTAAATGAAGTAAATGACCTTGAAATTTCATGTCTCAATGTAAACCGGAAGTACCGTTATTAACGTCTCCAAATGACTTTAATTTCTCTCAACTTGGAGCACTTTTTAAAACCACTTCCGGTATGACTCGACGATTAAAACTTTTAGAAAACTTAGTACAAGTCTCTAACTACTTGCCTTTAAAATTTAAAACCTCTCCATCAACCAGAAGTAGAATTTCAACTCACTTCAAAATCAAATCGTAACTCGAACCAATCATGTTTTTAATGACGTCACAATTCATCTCATCGCATACACCAAAAATCGAAAATTTACCCGTCATACCTGACTTGCTCTTTGGACTCGACGCCCGAACCCCCAACTTGCTCTCGGACTGTCTGATGTAAGACCGCAGCCAATCCCGAACACCGGGCATTGACCGACACTCGCTGATCCCCAACCTCGAACCGGACCGTGGCGCATCTTCGGTGTCCAAAATGGTCACTGCAAGACTCCGCCCAACCTTAACAAAAAATTTTAAAAATTTAAAAAAAAATTAAAAAAGTTTGTCCCGCCAAAGAATTTATAAAAAAAAAGTGTTTTGCGAAAAAGTTCAAAATTATTTTTTTTTTAAATTCAAAAATTTTCAAAAAAATTAATTTTTCCGCCAAAAATTTGAATTTCTCACTTGTTCGTAAACCTGTGGTTTATACGTGGACTGTGGGGGTATCGAAGATTGCATGATGCAAGCTGAGTTTTTCGCCGCATAGGTGGAGCTCATGACCCCCGTGTTGTAGTTGCACTCGAGGGTATAACTATTAAAAATTATATTAAAATTTATGGTTAATTTTAATTTTTTAATTTTTATCACGCCACCATTTAGTGATTCCTGTCATTGTGTGAATAGCCACTCGTCCGCATCCGATTTTGCTGGTTCCGTCCTTCCGGTCTGGGCTGTACATGTTTTTCCTGGTGAAAATGCAACTGGTGAAGTCAAAGTACGGACAGTTGATCGAGAGTAGTTTCGGGAGCAACATGCTGTCCACCTGGTGATAAAAAAGAATACTAATTTGTTTTTAAATCCACTTCCGGTTTCGATAAAACCGCGAAATTTTCTGACCACCATAATGTAAAACCCAAATAAATTTATCAGTAAAATCAAACAGAAGTGCCCCTTAAAAAAAAATCCATTTTAAACATTACTTCCGGTTTTGAAACAAATCAAAATGACAAACAAACAAACAAACAAACTCTTACTTTTTCCTCCATCTCATCAAAATGATTGCCATACATAAAACAACCTCTCCTCGACGCATGTCCGTGCATATCCACATATAAAACAATGCCACTGTCTCCAGTCGCGATCTCTCCCGCTATTTCCGGTATCAAGAGATGAGTGCCGTAAATCTCCTGTTGCTCGTCGGCTTCGACTGGCTCTGATCCCGCCGAGTCCGACGGGATATCTCCGCTGCTTGACTCTCCCTCTTCCGCTTCCGGTTTCAGCTCGATGTCTGCGCCTGCGTAACTTCGCGGCGAATTTTCCGTGATCGTAAGGGAAAAGGTGTCTTGGAGTTCTTTGAGGGTTTGGGTCAGTTCTCCCCGGATCTTGAGGACGCTGGTTACGAAGCTTGACCACTCCTCGTTGAAGGACTCCAGCATGCCGACCCCGGGGATTGGTGGGATTTCTTCGACTGGGTTTGAGACGGATTTCTTGAGGGGTGGGTATTCCCAGCTGGGGCCGGGTGTTGAACTGAGGTCTGCGGTGTCGTTGGGCATGGCTACTCTCACCTGTGGGAGGGAAGAGAAGAAGGAGGGATCAAGATAATGATGAGGTTTATGAAGGAATGAGGAATGGGGCAACAGTTGGTGTTGTTGTATTTGGATTGGATTTTATTTTATTTTATTATATTTTAGTGCATTTCATTGAGTTTTATCGAATTTTGAGGTCTATTGGATTGATTAAATTTTATAGAATTTCAATAAATTTCATTAAAAGTTTATCGAATTTTATTGAATTTTATTAAATTAAATGTTATCAAAATATTAATTTGAATTTAAGTTTTGTACAATTTGAATTTGAATAAATTTCTAACAAATTTTATTGAATTTCAACAAATTTTACCAAATTTTTATTGAATTTAATTGAATTTCAACAAATTTATTGCATTTTATTGAATTGCATCAACTTTTCATTGGAATTCAACAAATTTGAATAGAAATTCATTTACGGTAATTTCAACAAAATTCACTATAAAGTCATTGAATTTCAACAAAATTCACTATAAAGTCATTGAAATTCAACAAAATTCACTATATAGTCATTGAATTTCAAAATAATTCACTATAAATTCATTGAATTTCAACAAAATTTACTATAAATTCATTGAATTTCAACAAAATTTACTATAAATTCATTGAATTTCAACAAAATTCACTATAAATTCATTGAATTTCAACAAAATCCAACCCAATTCCACTAACCCCCCCAACTCTCCCCTTCAAAAATCAAAACCCAAACCTACCACTTCCGGTTGAAAATTAATCCCAAACTGCTCTTCACCCGCCACCAATCCCTTATTCTCCAAACTCGACTTAAACGCCTTAAAACTCGCGATCGTCGAACTCAACGGATTCAACAAGATCGGCAAACTCATCCTCTCCCTCGCCACGCCCCCTGCTCCGTCAACCCGAATCCCTTCCGTCCGACTGCCGCTCATCCGACTCGACGGTCCGGCCACCGACATCGCTTCCGGTCCGACCGACACGCTCTTTCCCAACACTTCTAGCCTCGGCACCGCCGTCTTTGAACCTTTCGTCACTTCCGATCGTCGAGATTTGGTCCATTTCCGGTTCTGGGTGATAGAGGTCAACATGCGGGAGTTCTTCTTCCGGTTGGCCACGTGATAGTAGAGTACGAGGGCTTTGACGGCAAAAACGGAAGGATGTTGCTCGAAGATGGGATCGACGTAGACGCGGTTGAGATTGACCCCGTGGGAATCGGTGCGATAGTGACCCATGGCGACGCCGTCCGGGTTCAGCATCGGGATGATCTTGAACACGTAGCGCTTGCGCAGTTTGTACGCGAGGAATTCGTTGTCGCTGAGGATGAAGTCGAGGAAGCCGTGGAGGACGTAGCTGCTCGGGGTTTCGCCCGGGTGGACGCGAGCGCTCAAGAACACCACCTGCAATCAGAGTGACAATGACAATAAGAATGAGAGCGTGAATTTTGGGTAGTTGGGGTTTTTGGTTTTGATTCTGGTTTTGGTTTTGGTTTTGGTTTTGGACGGGTTGGAAATTTTAAGGATTTTTTTTTTTTGAGGGATTTAGCGACTTTTTAGGTGTTTGTGATTGTGGAGATGGTTGTGATTATTTATAGTGATTTGTGTTGATTCGTGAAGATTTGTGGTAATTCATGGAGATTTGTGGTGATTTATAAGAATTTTCAGAGATTTTGCGTTAATTTTTTTTTTTTTTTAGAGATTTTGAGTTGATTTATAGGGATTTTTAGAGATTTGTATTGATACTAATTTTAAATTAAAGTAAAGTGCAAACATTTACACATTTCTTTCAATGCAAGTTTCGATTAAAATTATAAAAAAATATCTTAAAATTTCTAAAAAAAATATTAAATTTTAAAAACTAAAAAAAATACATTAAAATATCTAAAAAAAAAATATTAAAAACTTTAGTAACTTTTCAAAATCTACCAAATCTTTCGATATTTTATGATTCATAGAAGAATTCCAATATAAAAATCATCTTCAAGCCAAAAACCCACATAAAATAGTTAGGTACATAAATCAACAAAAAAAAAAAAAAAACTCATAATAAAAGCTTCAATCCCCGAAAGTCATCAACTTTACCCTTTTTCCTTCGAAAAAATGTGGTCTGAGTTCCTTATTCGGAAACAAACACGGCAAATACGGTTCTCTCGTTTTTGTCATTCCGTGACATGACGTCACAGTCAACAATTCCACACTTCTTCCTTCCAAAGAGTGACAAATCAACTCTCGGGTGAAATAAATTTGATCTTTGGCACTGAAACAGACAACACTAATCATCACTTGTTTCGTAAAAATTTACTAAATTCACAAAAATCACCTTTTTTCACTCAAATATTTACAATGACTAAACCTCGCGTCCAACGACCCTAGATACCGTTGTAATTTCTCGTAAGGATACGGATACGTAAATGCGAAATACGTAGACACTGAGCTACTTGCAGGAGTCACGTGGATGAAAGACATGAAGAATTGATCTCCTTCTAACTATAAAAAAATATTTTAGTAAATTTTCTCAGTGCAAAAAAAAAAATTTTGAAATTTTATTAAAATTTGACATTTTTTATCATCGATTATTAACGCCTGGTGAAATCACAGCATTAGCTAGTGTTAGGCTTTTTATCTGATAACCGGCCAGACTTAGATAATCGATAATAGTTAAAAATTATTTTTTTTATACCCAAAACCAGGGTTGGTGTGGAATTCTTTCGTATTCCTCGCTCCCGGGTTTGTTGCAAAAGACGGGAGCCATTCCTTGGGCGTAAAGACGCATTTGTTTGTTCAAATTTTGCAATACGTATTGAACTACGCAACTTCTTCGCCGGGTTTGAACGGCGAAATGAAACCATGTTCGGTTGGAGTTTTCGTACACTGTTCCTGCGGCATCTGGTTTAGTCCAAAGATGGAAACGATACTCTGGACGTAGGTTAGGGTATAATTCAGAAGAGTTGTCGGAATTTGCACTGAAATGATAAGAAATAATGTAAAAATGTTTGATTTAATTTAATAAATTTTTGTGGATTTATGTGAGAATTTTTGAATTATTGAAATTTTTTTTTTTTGAAGAAAATTATAAAAAAATTGATATTTTATTAAATTTTTTACGGGAAAAAATTTGGTGAAGAAGTTGATAAATTTCGAAAATATTAATCGTTATTTTTTTTACAATGTTTCGAAAATTAGGGTCAATAAATGCATGAATTATGAAAAAAATTATAAAAATTGACATTTTTTAATTTTTATGAAAAATGGTAAAAAAAATTGATAAATTTCGAAAATAATCGTTAATTTTTTTCAATATTTTGAAAATTAGTCAAAAAAATGCAAAAGATTTGCAAAAATTCGACCAAATTTTCAATTTTTTTCATGAAAATGATAAAAAAAATCGACAAATTTTTAAAGAATTTTTTGCGAAAAATGATAAAATGAGGAAAAAGTTAATTAATTTCGAAAATAAAAATCTAATTTATTAAATATTTCGAAAACAACGATAAAAAAATATCGAAAATTGACCAAACTTTCAAATTTTCTTCAAAAACACGATCTAAAAACCTACAAATTTTAAAATAATTGAAATATAACGCCCAAATAAACCCTACATTTTATCTTATTTTAAAACTAATCATCAAACAACATAAATCACAGAATAAAAAAAAAAAATTATTGATTTCAAATAAATGCATCAATTTTCCACTCATTTTTGCACTTCCATCTTCTCTCCACTTCTAAACACTCAAACTAAACATCATATTTCTATTTTCCATTATTTATCTTTACCTCGAGCCCCAGAACTTGATCGATTGAACTTTGGCTAAATTTCCAGAATCAAATTTTGACGTGAAATAGAAGTCGTCTATTTCCGCTTCCATTTTCTCTTAACTATTTTACGAAGTGATAAATGGCCGGCTTAAAACCATCTAAATTAATAATAAAATCCTCTAATTCCTTAACTAAAAAGCAATTTCCATGTTCCAATGCAAATACCGGATGTTTTGGTATTGCAAGTGGCGTCTTCTTCGCCGATTTCCTGGAGTTGATCCCGTTCCCATGGCAACAGACTCGACTTCCGGTAATGGCCGCGCCCATTGAAAAACAGTATTTAGCGCTGAAAATACTAAATATTCATCATTTTTAGTGTTGTTTTCGAAGATTTTTTTGTGTTTTGTGTTTTATAAATGTAAAATGAGGTTACAGTTGACTTTAGCACTAATTAAACCGGATGTGTGCATTAATCCATTGAATTTGAAGGTATTTCCATGTTTATAAAATGTTTATATAATGTTTAAAATATAATTAATGTTTTTTTTTCATAGATTGTTCGTAGATTGTTGATTGGAAATGGTTTTTATATCGTTAGAAGTAAAAAATTGAGGTTGGATTTGAATCAAGCTGAATTATTTTACGAAACTCACAAAGGTATATAATATATAAATTAATATAAAATTTACTTTCAAAAATTTTATAAAATGACTAAATTATAATTTATTGTTTTATTTATTATATAGATAAGTTTTTCTACAATAGACTAGTCACATTCATGTGCAGGTATAAATAAAAATGGTATTTTTAAGCAATTTTTAATCATTTTCGATTTCCCAGTCTACTTGTGAATACGTAACATTACGTCAGTTACATACATAAGTAACCTGGAATTCGAAAGTTTCTTCTTTAATTGGCAAACACTTTAAAAACATTAATAAAAATGAAATTTTGTGTTTTAGCGGTGCAATTCACGCTCATATCTTAGCAAGAGAAGACGCAATTGCCACCTGGCGACGATTAATGGGACCAACAAAAGTTTTCAGGTTCAAGAAATATTTATTTAAATACATTTCTCGATGAATTTGGTGCATTTCGACATGAATTTATAATTTTAGAGCAATCTACGACGCTCCGAACACGATTCGAGGGTCAATTGGACTTTCGGACACGAGAAATTCAACACACGGATCAGGTATAAGTGAATTATGGGTAAATTTGAATTTAAACATAATTTTTTACACTTGATCTCACATTAAAAAAAAAAAAAAAAAGATTCAGAAACGTCGGCCGAAGACGAGATTAAGTTTTTCTTCCCACAATTCGACGCGGTCAAGTGGTATCGAAAAGAAGAGACGAAATTCAGACAAAAAAAAGTGATTTTTGACTCTGTAAATTTCCTTCATCGTCCTGTTACATTGATTTGTAGTATGAAATAATAAATTCATGTGAAAATGCATCAAATTTGTGTCAAATTGTAGGTTTTTAAAATTTTTTCTATTTCTGCTTTTTTTTTTCCTTTTTAATCACAGGAAAAAAATTCAAATAAAACTTCAAAAATTTAAAAATGACGTAATGATTATGACGTAATGATATTTTTTAAATCTCTTTTTTGGTTTCTCGGACGAGATTTCCATAATAAGCGGTGATTGTTTTCAGTTTTGTGTTTAGTATGTTTTGTTCTACTTCGACACGACCGCCCTCTCCCGATAACAAGGCCAACTAAAAAAAAAAAAAATTAAAAATAAGATAAATAATTTATTTATTTATTAATTTTTTTTTTTTTTTAAATTACCTGATCGATGTTTGTGTTTCGAGGAACGAAAAAAGCGACATCTGGTGTTATTTTCTTGCTTATTTCGAATATTTGGTTAGTGAAAAAAAAGTCAAGGAAAAGTAAATAGGGGAATAAACGTTATTACAAACGCCATCTATTGACGTTTTATTGCAGTTATTTAAGTAAAGGATATCCGTCCATTCCCATCATATTGCTAATGTCGAAGACGTCCATTTGTGAGTATCCGGGTCCGCCCCAAGGGGGACTCAAAAAGACAACATCCGCTTTGAGTTGTGGCGCTAGTTGTAAGAAATCGCCAACAATGAATTCGATCTTATCGGCAACTCCGTAGACTTTCGCGTTGTTGTACGCCTTACTGATTTTCGAGGGATCGATGTCGATCGCGATGACTGAAAAATACAAGATAGATAAATAAATAAATAAATCCCTAGTGTTAATTATTCAAAGTAAAAAGCTGTACAATCAAATTTTTATTCATTTCATCTCTTGTTGGAGAGTAACTCCCATTTGTCAAATCTAAAAAACACCTTTTTTTTTAATTTTAAAATCAATAACACCCGCCTAGTGTCATTTTTTGACAACAAAAATAAAACAGCCAATGGGAATCACTCTATAACGAAAGCTACCTTTTTTGCAAGTTAAGGCAAACTGAATTGTATTCCCGCCAACTCCGCAAAAAGCATCAACGATGACGTCACAGCGACACCTATGTGCAATGTGAGAAGCAATTTTCTCCGGAGTCGTCGAAAACCACGATTCTTCGTCCATTTCGATACCTAAATCGAATTTCGAGAAGATCCGATACCGCTGCTGCCAATATTTCACCAAATCCGGGTTCGAGACTATTTCCGCTGGCATTTCCGGTGTAGCTTTCCACTTTCGGTCCTTTCTTTTCCACCTTTTTTTCTTTTCTTCGTCTCTGGGCGCGATCGGTCCCTCACTTCCGGTGTGTTGTTCTTCTATTTCCTCTTCGCTCGAATCCCCAAACCGGATGTGAATCGGTTTTTTGGTTAAATTCAACATCCGGTCGCCCTTATTTTGAATACGCTGCACCTTTCGCTTATATCTAAATTTAATAAAATGAAATAAGTTTGAAAATTCCCGCATTTAAAGCGCCATATTTACCGGTCACCTTTTATTAGATAGACCGGTCGAGAATCCGAAGGTTTTTAAAACGTTGGTTTCGATTTCCGGCGCATCAATTTCGCATTTTCGTTTTAGTTGGGTTTTTTGTGTTTTTTCTTCTTCCGGTGGGTCGTCGTCGTCACCGACATTTTGACTCCCGTTGGTGCCAGGAGTGGTGTTTCCGGTTCCGGTGTCCATTGCAGTGGTTGTGGATGTTGTTTGATCCGTATCGGTTGTGGTTTTCTGATCGTTTTTGGTTGTGGTTGACGTGTCTTCGCTCGCTTCGATTATTTCTGGATTTGATGCTAAAGGGGAAAATGGAATTTTGAGATTTAGATTTATAAATCGAGAGATCAAATTTTCATTTTACACGTAAAAAGGAGATTATCGACAGTTGTATAGTTATAAATCGTGATTTATTTGGGATTCAGAGACTTTTTTGAATTTTGGTTTTCAAATTTATTAGGATTTTAAGTAAAAAAAAAAATTAAAAAATCTCTAAAAAGTGATTTTGTAAACCCATTAAAAATTTGCGGATTTATACATCTTATTTTTGAGATTTCTAAATTTATAAAATCACGTTTTAGGATTTTAAAAAAATTTGTAAATCTTGTTTTTGAGATTTTCAAATCTTAGTCGTACGATTTACATAAAATTTAAAAATTTGCAGTGTTAAAATATAAAGATTTCGTAAATCTAATTACGAAGATTTAAAAATGTAAACAACTTTTTAAGAGATTAATAAATCTTTTTCGCAAAATTTACATAAAATTTCATCATTTTCAAGATTTTCAAGATTTTACCGATTTGAAATCCCAATTACGGAGATTTATGGATTTGCAAAATCACATAACATTTAAAAATCAAAATAAGATTTACAGATTTTAAAAAATCCAATTCTCATTTTTGACTGATTTCGCTTAAATCACCTAAATCCCATTTAAAAAAAAAAAAACATTGTAAATCACAAGATTTACGCTTGATTTACCACTTGATTCCTGTTTCCACCGTCTAAACCACTCATAATAATACTGATACTGCTGTTCGTAATGCTCAAGCCACAAACAATGCCATCTTTCGTCAGTTTCAGCATCTTTTTCAACATTACTTTCACCATTACTATTACTTTCACCACAATCTTCCGCTTTATCCTCACAAGATTCATAAATCCCACTCCCGTAAATCTCGTTCCAGCTCTCGTACACGAGAGAATCACCATTTATCGACCAATATTCGTCCCAATCTGGCTCAGATTCGCAATTTTCCGCATTTTCGTCACGAATTTTCTCATTTTTGTGTCGTTGATTGTAGTTATAATGATTCTTCTTTTTTCTGACGTCATTAGACACGGGTCTGATGTTATCCGGACTCCCAAAGGCTATCGGCAGCCCTAAACTCCTCATTAATTTCCACTCTGGATCTTCTAATTCCTCGTTTTCGCTGTCCGAGGCGCTGTCCACTTCTTCGGTCACTATCAGACGTTTTAAATTCAAGTTCTGAATGTCGTAGTCTCTGAAAACAGAAATAAAAATGAGTTTTAAGTGATTTTTTTTGATTATTTTTCGCACAAATGGCTCTTAATTTATATTTTCTCTATGAATTCTACCGTAAACAAACTCTAGAGCAGAAACAACGGATGATTTCGTCCTCGTTGTCGTTTTCTTGACATGTTTCAACGGTTTTTTCTGGGACGAGATCAACAACGGCAAGAATCGACCACCACGCAGAGGCACCCATTTTGAAAACAAATGGCGACTGCAGCGCTGCGTTTGAATGGTTTGAACTAGATTTTAGAATTAGTTGATTTTTTTGCTAAATTAACTGTGTGTTAGAGTTAGATTTTTACTAAAGTTATTAATACATGAATAAATAACAGTAATACAATGTTTAGTTTTGTTTTTAAATATAATATCTTGCCACTAGATGTCGCAGTTGCGGGCATCAAACGTCGAGTACGAGAATCGATTAATTCTCATCGAGACATTCGTGACAATATAAAAATAGATATTTTAAAAATCGGGGAATCGGAAAAACTGAAATCAAATGCTGTCGACGAGATTTGCGGGATTTGTAAAAAAAATTCAAAGATTTGGGAAGATTTTATTAAAAATTTACAAAGATTTTACACATTTTTTCACGATTTGCAAATATTTTTAGACAATTTTAGAAATTTTTTCGAGCTTTTTAACGAATTTTTAGGAAATCTCTAGTTTATCGGACCCCTCGCTTTGAATTTTTACTGTTGATGACGTAACCTCTAACTCACAACTAAACTGGAGAAAAAATAAAAATATCTGCCACTAACTCACAACTAAACTGGAGAAAAAATAAAAATATCTGCCACTAACTCACAACTGAACTGGGAACCGAAAATTCCCCTCTTTTTACGCGAAAAACAAAAAAAAAACTCGAAAACTAAACAAAATCTCTTTTATTTCTCTCTTTCAGGCAGCCCTGCACTCAATGCAGTACAAAAAACAGAAAAATTTGGAATATCCTAATTTTTGTTCTCAGCTCGGCAGACTCGTGTTCATGTGTTGTATCGTTTTGGCCAACGAATCCAAACGTTTTTTGATTTTCTTTTGGTCGTCGGCCGTACACTCGATCAGAACCGCTTGAAATTTCTGATCGGTCGGACCCTTACAGTCCGACAGACACGAATTTAAATATATTTCGCATTTTCGTGCGCTGAGATCGCAGTCGAGTCGGACGGTGGTGACGAGTTCGTCGATGAATTGGTTGATCCGTTGTAGGGCTTCGGCTTGTAATTCGTTTCTCGGGGTCGACACTTGGATTTCGACCGCTAAGCAACGGCTTAGTAACCGGTCGGCGGTGATTTGGATTTCTTCTTTTTCGCCTGGAAAGAGAGAAAATAGAGAAATTAAAATTTGGTAAATTTTTAAAAAAAAAATTTTGTTGAGGATTTTGAGGTTTTTTGTATTTTTTTTTAATTTTGGATTTTTAAATTTTTTTTTAATTTTAAAAAATTTAGTTGCGGATTTTGAATTGTTTGTATTTTGTTTTAAATTTTTTTTTTTAATTTTGTTGAGGATTTTCAAGTTTGTTTAATTTTGAATTTTTTTTGTTGTGGAATTCAAGATTCAAAATAAAATTAGAAATTCTAAATTCACAAACTCAATAAAACCAAAAAACTAAGATTCAGAATTCTAAAATTCAATAAAAAAAAATCCAAAACACTCAATTCAATTACTATTTGAATCTCAGAATTTTAAATTTTGAATTTTATTTATTTATTTATTTTATTTATTTTTATTTTATTTATTGATTTCAATACCGGTATTTTGAATTTTGTTTGAACTTTAAAGATACCTAAAATTTTAAAATTCTTCTTTTGAATTTTATGTGTTTCGTTGTTTGAATTCTATTGAATTATATTGAATTTAAAACATTTCTCAAAATTTTCAAATTTAAAAAAAATAAGCTTAGAATTCAAAAATTAAAAAACATAAATTTAGAATTCTCAAAACTTTTCAACTCATTATACATCAATTTTTTTTTTTTTAATCTAATTAAAAAATTCAAAAATCCTAAAAAAAATTACAAAACATGATTAAAAATCCAAACATCAACAACCAAAAAAATAAAAAAATGCAACTAAAAAACAACCAAAAAATTCAAAAAAAAACACAAAAATCATCCATTTAAAATTCCCCATTTTATCAACTGTCAACCTGCGCTAATCGAGTTCAAATCTTGATTATCCAGAATAGTCTTAATCATTGTAAGCAGACAATCTCTTTCTTGTTCCATCGACGCGGCATGTTCTCGAAGTAATTCGACCCGATGTTCAACATGATCCAACATTTCAACGAGCCGTTGACTCACTTGCGCCATCGAATCCGACCGCCGAAATAATCCGGGATGCGCCGGCTCCGCGTTCACATTTTGCGGCCGAGCTGAAGCTGAAGTTGCCCGGTCCCCTTGAGCTGCCATTTCCACCTCCGTTTACTCATCTGACTGTGATGTGATTCTCATCACTCGAATGAGTCGAATCTCTTTTTAGGGATACCGCTCGCCTTGACGGCATCTGGTGAGCGGTGAGTGAAGTTTGGGTGGGGGTTGTTTCTGTTTTGAAGAGTTTTTAGTTTTTGTTATTTAGTTTGTAAGTTTTAAGATTTTTTTTTTTTTTAAGTAAAAGTAATGTTTTTGATGTTTTGTTGGGGTTTTAAGTGACTTAATAAAAAGTTTGTTTTTTAATGTGGAGTATCGTTCAGCGTATAGCCACAGAATAATTCTGTGGTATAGCGACTGTGAATTAGTGACGTCCAGGGGAATCCCCTTGGAAAATAAATAGAAAATCACATGAAAAATCACTCAACGTACAAATACTTGACAAATTTATATCTAAATACATAAATAAATAAATAAATAAATAAATAAAAAAAAAGGAATTGAACGTAATTAATTGTTTTATTTTTCTTACAAAAAAGTCATCAACAATTTAAAAAAATTATAAAAATGAATGAGAAAATCAATCAAGATGAATTAAAAACATTATAAACATCTAAACTACATCAAAATTACCTATTATCCACCTTACCATGATAAAAATTCATCATTTCAATCGCGTAATCATTTTCGGATAATCAATGCAAAATCACATTTTACTGTCAATAAACTGCTTCACTTTACCTAAAGAATTCGTACAAAATTACAATTGTTTTAAACATTTAACACCACAAATTTTAATTTAATCGATATTTCTTACCTCGTTAAATGTCAAAAAACCTCTTAAATTTATCAAACTCAACCCGACCGACCGTCGACCGATCGAGAAA
>JAQFZP010002254.1:0-14407 GCA_034695745.1 Geophilus truncorum | reverse complement strand
CAAGTGCAGGAGGAGAACACAGTTCTATCAAAGTAAAGAACTGATTGCTGGTGAATTATGAAAAGAAGCATTACATTGGGCAAATAATGTCAATTAAAGAAAACAAAATTGAAGTTATATTTAGGCCTAATAAAAAAATACGTTAAATTTAATTTAATTTCAGAAAATGAAACCAACAAATGAGTAATCAACAGATGTCTGCTACCACAAATATCGCAAATTCCGCCGTAAGATCAACCCGCGAAAGTGGATTATGTTGTGAATATAATATATATATATATATATATCTTTGTTAATATTAAGTAATTGTTAAAATTGATTATCATTGTAAAAAGGACTTGATTGTAATGAAAGAATGTATGCATGCGCACGTGAGATGAATAAATGAGAAGAGAACTGTTGCAACCATGTTCTCAGAAAGAAAGGATGTGTTTTAATAAGCTCTTGAATACAATATTGGAACTACAACAGATTATTAGGATATGCATGGCCAGGATATCCATCCATTAACGACGTGGGACCTTTTTATCCAACGGCCTACTTGAATCTACAGTTTCGAAAACCAAACTTGAACTCAGAAAGACTGATTTTCAACCAACGGATTAAATTCACATCAAATGGCACAGAGAATGTCAGCCAAGAGTAGGATTTTCATTTTTAGAAATTTGATAGTTGTCGAAACAATAATCCAACTGAGATGAAAAGACCAATGCCAACACCAATACCAACATCAAGGTGTCATCAGTTCATCACTCTAAACAAATGTTTTATTTTTTTACAATAAAGCTTGGATTGTGATGAAATTGTTCAACTCGCACAACAACTGCACCAAGCAATGTTTAGAAACAAAAGCTACAACAACAGATGGAGAGAAAGACCAGAGAAGTTAAACTTCATTCACAGGGCAGAGAACTGAAGAGAATTAAACACTCAGAGAGCAGAGATGTGAATAGAAGTGAACAGCCAAAGGACAGAGAACTGAAAAGAATTAAACACCCTAATGGCAAATATATTAGATTAGATATGCACAAACTTCGCCATCTTTATTTCATCATTGAAAGCAAAGGAACCGCGCCCGATTAACCCGGTCTACAAGTACTAAAGGAGGTCTTGAATTGACTGATGTAACTTTGAAATAGGTATGTTAACTTTGTTTAGGGGGTGGTGTGATTTTACTATTTTAGTTAATGAGTATATATATATATTATATATATGTGAAATAATTTAAAAATAAAATGTCACAGCAATGAAATATAAAAGACAGGCACCATCAAAAAGAACAAGAGGAAGAGAGAAGAAAATGATGTTTCCCAGAGCAAAGCAAAAGCTTTACTGAATAAACAATACATTTTCAGTCACGAAGAAAACTTTTAACAATAGTCATTGATTTAATATAGCATACCATTGTAAGCAACAATTAAAAGAAATCACACACCGAGAATGAAAGCATAGCACAACAATAATCATGTACTAAAAGGCTTAAACTAGGCTTATTAACTAAACATTAAATATAAAGAATAGGCTTAATTAGGAATTGCCTTAAACCTAACTTAAATTCGAAAATGTTTCTTTGAGAATGCATAACATTTGTCTTAATTAATTAGGAAATAATAGATCAATTTTATGGTGTTCTACAAGTTTTGTAACCAGTAATTTTGTTTGCTCGTCAACTGTCAACTTGAACATGAACTTCAAGGTCAACCATGGTATGTCCGTTACACAAACCATACCAATACACAACTTTGAATTTATCTTATCTTTAATCATTTCAGGAATATTTAAGTGGTAACAAACTTTTAAGACATTCTATATAATATAAATTTCAATCTAAATTTACATAACTATATTTGTATTCAGCATGTCTTTAACGTTATCCCAAGTTCCATTATTCGGCAACCCGTTGATACCGAGCAAATGGCACAGAAGATTATAGACATCAACATTGTTAATCGCAGGAAACGTCACATTTTTCTTAAAAGCTGTAGATATATTTAAAAAAATAAAAATAAAATAAAATTTTTATTTTACTCTTTCATTACCTGGTCCACTAGCGACGAAAAAACCCCACATGTATGAAAACCCAATGGGATTGTACCCATGAAACCCCACCCTACGATGACCACCACCAATTTCTTTCTTCTTATCTTTCACCTTATAAAATAAAATATTATTTAAAAAAAATTAAAAAAAATAAAATTTCTTACATTATATAAAAAATATCCCTTAAGAACTTCTATGTAAATTGGTGGTACTCTGTTTGTATTCTTTATATGGTAATTTTCAGGAATATCATCTTTCTTGTAAGGAATAATTCCAGTCATTTTTTTCAGCTGATTAAAAACCTAAAATTAAAAAACTAAAATTATTTTTATTTCATAAAAAATTTATATTATTACTTTATCTTCTTTTCCTTGTTTAGAAAAAACTCCCATATGTGATCCATGATCGGTGACGAACTCGATGTCGTCCAGATCCACGTAATCATCTATTCTTATTTTTTTAGCTGATTTATGATCTGATGGTGACATTCCGTGGTCAGAGAGAAAAATAATATTCAACTAAAAAATAAAAAGTGACACCTAGTGACAAAATTCATGTTGCTCTCAAGTATTTACATTTTGATCCACTTTTTTCATCTTGGCGTACTCAAGAAAATCTAATATAACTCCATCTAGAAATATTGGTATCATGAATTTTTTGGTCAAATAGGGACCAAAGAAATGTCCAACTATATCGCTCCAATCGGAGTGTATCTATACCAAATAAAGACATTTAAATAAATTATGCTCATCAAGCAAGAGGGGTATGTGTATATAGATTGTATCATTTTTTTTTTTTTTACCTGAGTGTACGTTACGTTACCAGCAGCAAACAGATCGACTGCTTGTCGCAATCTGGTTTTGAGACCATTGGGAGTTGGCATCACATTAATAATCGTGGTCGAAATGGTAGGTTTGATGCCCCTTATTGGTAAATATCCCATGGGCCAGTCGAGGACAGCAGTCGAAATGTTGTTTCGCTCTGCAGTGATCCAAATTGGCTCGGTCTGGTTGAACCACGAAGACTTGTAAGAGTCTAGCCTTTTCCCCATTCTAAACATTATTTTGTTATCCGGGTCGTACATGTTGTTTAATACAATTCCGTGACTTTCGCCATAAAGACCTGGTAATTGAAATAGCAAAAAAAAAAAAAAATTGTAATTTTTGATGTTTCAAAATGGCATTATCTGTTTTAGTGAAAACTTAATATCGAGCTCAAATCACCTGTTAGGTGCTCTAAAAAATTTATAGTTCTAACTACAGTAAATCGGAAATACGAAATCATTCATAAATGATGTCACATTATGAGAAGAAAAGAAAGTTTATCCAATCCAAGCTGTTATGTACAGTATCATGGATGTGTGACGCCTGAATGAAGTGTGTGTTTGGAATGTGTGATTTACTTCTGATATTACCCCCTTAGCCCTCAGGATATATATACGGTACTCAGAAAGCAGTTTTGAAATAAGTGACATCACATCACATCCCATATACTCATTGACAATACCTAAAAGCAGGTTTTAGAGTGTTGACATCAACATATTCATCACAAACACATCTCATTTAGACTAATCACCTAAAAACAGCTACAGTAGTTATCTATTTGATACAAAATCATCAACAGCATGTTTTGACTTGTGCAACTTGTGTGAAAGAGTTCAAAATACAGTAAACAAAATAAAATGCATATTAATTTGAAATTAGTTTTAGACCAATTAGAAAGTTCTCTACAAGTTTGAGGTTGTAAATTTTACTTTATCGTTTTTGGTTTAAACGTTACAAGTTTAATAACCGTAAGCAAAAACTTCAAGGTTACTGATAGCATGTATTTAAAGTAGATTACCGTACGTCATGACAAACAACATACGATAATGTAAACATATTTCCTCAAAGTTCACACACGTGGTTACAATATAGCAGCAGACGTGAAAGTTAAATTCACAGTTTCTTGTGTTCAACAAACTCACATCTGCAATTGCATAACCACTGTTATTGCTGTTGCTATGGGTAACACGAATTTGAACACAAGTGTGAACTTAACTTGTAAAGTCGTACCCACGAGTTTTTGCAACAACAACAACTACAGAGTACTGTGTCATCAACAGGAGTCCGTACTTTCCTCTTGCAAGAGCTTATCAGTGAAACTGGTAAATTTTTTAAGCTGGAAAAGCAAGGGGCAGCAAACTTTAAGTGATTATAACTTAATAACTATGAGACCAAAAAAATTGAAATTTTTACAAAAAATTACTTATTAAATTAAGAACAAAATCACCAAATTACAGATTTTTTGAATCAAAAATAAATAACTTTTCTTATTCATGAAGTGAGGTATGGACAAATGTCCACATTATTAAAGTGAAAAGGGTTAAACTCTGTTTTTTAAGATGACATTAAGAACTACTGTATACATTAGTTTGGGCTTTTCACTGAATCTGAAATAAACAAAACTGTTTATGGTACCTACGTAAAATTAATTTTGTCGATTAAAATCTATCTACCTTCGAACTAAAATGTTATGTGGGTTACAGTCATATCTTTCATTCTTTCAATAATGTCAACTCACCTGTCGTAATGGCAAAATAATTGGGAAAAGACTCCGCTGGATAATTTGGCACCATGTGCTCGGCTTTAACTCCGTTTTTGATCATAGTTTGAAACCCTCCATTTAGGGGCAGCTCGTCTAAGTAATCCCATCGAAAACCGTCAAATAAAACAAGCAAAAGTTTCTCCTTTTCGGCCAACACAAAAAAATCGAGAAAAAGAAAAACGACAAATGTCGATTTCACTAAATTCATGACTTTAAAAAGCAAAGAAAAAAAATTAAAAACACTGCAAAGCTAAGTTATAATAATGATATGAACTTGACAAAAAACAGTCCTCTTCAAATTGTAGCACAAACATAAATTTAAATAATTTAAAAAATAAGGAAAAAATTGAAATTTTCCTCTTATTCAATACTGACGCACTAAAAGTGAGTTCTTTTATTCCTGTTAGCATTGATGATTACCTGCAATATTTTTCAGAAAAAAATTGCTTATAAATTTTACAATTTTACAAAACGTTAATATTACATTGAAAATATTTGTGATTAAAACTAAATTAAATCATTGTTTATCTATTCACTCACTTTTGAATATTAACATTTTTAATTTCAATTTTTTTTATAGATTTTATAAATAAAATAAAATAATTTTTTATTTTTCATATTGCAAGCAATTGACTCTACACGTCATATCACCGTCATGTTGCAATCAATTGCTTGTTGCAATGAGGAAATTTGATTAAACATGTCACAACACAATTTGTTTTATTTATTGTTGTATGATTCTATACTATAAACACACTAGCTTTCAAGTTCATAAAGCTACAACTCAAACTTTATCCTCAAAGTGTGAATAAATCTTAAATAGAATTAATTATCTAATAGCACTTGTTACATACATTAATATTAACTCTTCTAAATAAACTGTAACGTTTTGTGTTACATAGTTTATAAACTAAATTTTAACCTTTTTATAATTTTAGAAAAATCCAAAAAATTTTCAAACAATTGTAATCCAAAATGAATTTTATAATCGTTTACAGCTTTAAGCTTAACGAGGAAAATTTTATGTAATATTATTGGGGTATAATTACCTTTTACATAAGTCTTCAGCACATGTTTTTGATTGACAATGCTTCGACACCGACCATATGGTATAGGAATTTGTAAGCATCAACATTGAATTGCAGGAACAATCATATTTTCTAAAAGCTTAAAAAAATATTTAAAACATAAATGTACATATATTATGTATGACCTATGTATCCCTTGAGTATATCTACATAAAGGGTGATAAACCCTAAATTATAAAAATTATTAATATCGCGTATATAAAATGCTTTGTAAGCCGTTGCCAGTTGCTTTAGTTCATTATTTTTCAGACTTTCCATAAACTTATCGATATCATCGAGAATTTCATCAATTGATCGCCACTAAAATTCCCAAAAGCGTTGAAATGAAAAGATAACTTCAAAAACTCAGTCATAACTCCATATCTGCAACTGCAAAAATATTTTTACAAAAACATTAAGTACTAAACAGCGTAGAAAAGTCGAGACATACTCAAAATAAATGAAATCCAACAATTAATTGATCTCGAGAAGAGTGGCAATTTTAAAAACAGTTACTGTATTGCTGCACAAACTGCGCGCGCGCAGATTAGAATTTGAGAATTCAAAATACAAGTTTAAATGGGTTAAAGAATTATTTGCTTTACCTCGCAGAAAGAAGAGAAAGGTTGAACCGGCGTATCAAATTACACTATACTATCAAGAAGGACTTGTGAGGATTTAGATTTGATACTGTATTGAAGTGTTTTCTAAGCTTATTATAAAATTTGGTTAGTTTTACGTGGTTTTGGAGTTTAATGTTAAATTATGAAAATAATGTGAAGGAAAACAGCATAAATAATAGAAATCAGGTATAGTTGGTGTGAGTGAGAGTTAGTGATAAGAAAGAGCAAGAGTGAGAATATTGTAGAGAGAGCAAAGTTGAGTGCAACAGTGTGAATGTAGACTAAGTTTGTGCAAATGTTGTAAGTATAAGTCACTGCAGTGTCCTCTATTAACAGCTTTTGTTGATCTATCTGTGTTTGTAGCAGCCCATAGAGCTATAGCAAGGCTTTGTGGGTTTGAGAGCAAAACTTTGGCAGAGAATGAAATACTACCACACTTTAATCCATTGAATTAGCAACAAGCCACTTCAGAAGAGACTCCAAGAGCAGGAATCTGTCACCTTAACAGATGCCATAAAGCTGGCCAGGAAAGCTGAAACAGCAGCTCATGGACAACTCGTTCGATGAAGTAATGTATCATCGAGAACACCAAAAGGAGACGTTGAAATATCCGATAATTGCATCCATGGAAAATTCGTCAAAATCCACAATAGGATTGGAATGAACTAACTGAAGAAATAAATTCAAATAACGGAAACAATAACGGAAAGACTGAAAAACACCACATGAAACCTCACAACTCAAACATTTCTGCTATTAGAGTAGATCACCAACTAGAAGAAGTTAATACTCGAATGAAAAATTTAGAACAAAAATCTAGAGACGTTTGTACTGTTGTATGCGAAACTACACAAGTACAGGGGGCACCCATTCAAAAATCGAAAGGGGCCCTAAAGACATAGCGTTATAGAAACTGCCAGAAACAACTGAACTCTCTAAAAAACCTGGAATTAATTAATTTGACTTATATACATCACTAAGAACAATACGTTAGTTAATAGATTAAGATTGAGTTGATTAGGCCCAAGTGCCAGAGGTTTAAAAACTTAGTTCCTTGTCAGAACTAATGTTAGTTTTAGAGCAGTGAAGAAGTCAAAAGAGAGAGAATAGGAATAGAAATAGAAATTAGACCCACCAACCAAATATCTAAAGGATGCAAATAGCTAAGACCCTTAAGTTTTACAGCAGTGAAGAAAAAGAAACCAAAGAGAGAGAGAATAAAGACAGAGATGTTGCCTTGAGCAAAGCTAATGCTTTACTGATTTAATAATGTGATTAGATTTGCAAAGAAAACTCCCAACAATAGTCATAGATTTGATGCATCACATCATTGTATGAAATAATTAGAACGAATGACTAATCAAGAATGAAAGCATATGACAACAATATTCACATGCTAAAAGGCTTAAACTAGGTTTAGTAATAGAATATTAAATATAACGAATAAGCTTAAGCAGAGACAATAGAACAAATTGGGAAATTCTTCATCGTTAGGTAATGAATTTAGAATTTAGAGTACTGAAAATTCAAATAAACAGAATTTATTTGAGTAAATTCTTATCATTAAAAATATCTAATCTCTAAAATAGAAGATTGAGTAAATTATAATCAATATAAAACCCAATATTTTTTTGTTATTTTTTAATTATGGTAAATTCAACTGTTTCAAATTCTTTTCTTTAATTCTACAATAATAATTGTAAGTTTTCTCAACCATCCTATAACAGATAAACATCAAAATTAACTTACATCATATAATTACATCCATTTGCCAACTTACTCTTTAGGAGGAACAGGAAAGTCAACCATATATTTCATATTTAACTTAAATTCCATACACGCATTTGCAATAATGAACGTTAGACACCAAATCTACAGATCAAAATTAAAGTACGATGAATAAATTTTGAATCGTAAAAATCATCACATTACCAATTCAAATAATGCCAAATGTTTCTGAAATTCCGCGAGTGATTCTTGGTCGTTTTTTAACGAATTTATTTCAGTCCATTTATCGAAATACCATTTTAAAACTTCTTTCTTCGATTCCTCCTTTTCTTTCTCGGTTTTATACGATGGTAAACCACCAATTGGCATCACATCTAGTTAATTTAAATATAATTAATATTTTAATAAATATTTAATAATTAAACAATTAAACCTTTTTACCATCAAAATGAATCAATAAGATGCAATAAGCAACGTCAAAAGCTTGGTAACCTTTGAATGCAAATTCCCAATCGATAAAAGTCACTTCACCTGTTAAATAAAATTAAATACCAGTAGTAGTATTTTTACGTTATTTGAATAATTTATATTTACCTTTAATTTTGTCGTAAATAGCGTTTCCCGGATGTGCATCGCCATGACATAAACTTATTGTCAAATCAAAATGTTTGCAGTAACTACAAATTTGTTGAAATTCTTTCCGAAGCGTTGCCTTAGTAACTAAATCCCATTCTTGTGGATAATCATTTTCCAACATCTTTTCAACTTTGATCAAAAAATCTGTTTTGGAGTAATCTTCGTCTTGTAGTTTAACTGAATTTACTTCAGCGAGTTTTTCCATCATCATTCTAGAAAAGTAAATTAATTAAATTAAAAATTGTAATTATTTTATTTATTTATGATATATTTACTTCAACGCAGTTCTATCAGTCTCAAGTTGTTCCATCTTCACTCCATCAGTTGCTTTTTCCATAAAAATAATCTGTTCTCCACGAATATAATCATAACAATATCCATTTTTAAAAACGACTCGCACAGGTGCAGAAAGTTTTATTTTCCCGAGTTCCTGCAATTGTATAAATAAATAAATATTAAAAAAAAATCAATGTAACATTCATACCTGAACAACTTTTAACTCAAACTTCCTGTCAACTAGTAAATCATCTTCAACACCTTCAAATAACTTTCTAACTCTGACTATAAAACCATCGAGGCTGTCACTCTTATTGAACACATGCGCTACCAAACAGGAAAAACCACCAGGCATAATCTAAATTTAAAATAATAAAACATTAATAATTTACTTTTTTTTTTTTTTTGTACCTTAATAACGATTTTCTCCTGATCCCATTCTGGTTTTAGTATTTCAAACAACTTTTTAAGGTCATCTTCAGCTGAATCCAGATTAATAGCGAAGTCAGGTAGTTGTAAAGCACTCATTTCATTAACTAAATAATATATATCAATTTGTATGAAAAAGTTATGATTAGAAACATTTAACGTCTGTTTACATATTACCTGTTATTATCTTCCTTTATCTACCGCCAGTTGTCGCAGGTAAACTGAATCAAAACTTTTTTTTTTTTACATCTGATGACGTCATTCATCCACAACAAAAACCATTCAAATTCACTCTTTTTATTGCATCTTTTACAAATTCATTTCGCAACATTTCCTTACCTACATTATAATTTACCCGAACTTCTAAAGCCTCATTTAACCAACTGCGCACCACCACCGGAAATCATTTGAAACTGAACCTTCAGATTCAACAACTTCGCCACTTCCTCTTCGATCTTCTTCTTGTCCCCCTTCGCCGCTTTCAACTGACGAACCACAGACCCCTGCGTCGTTATCGCTTCCTGTAACTCATCAGGTGACAATTTCTGAATGCAGTTAATCACGTGATCTTGGATAACCGAATTCGCTATCTAAAAAAAAATTTTTAAATATAAAAATAAATTAAAAAAAAAAAAAAACACCAACAATATAAATTTTACTTTTCTCTCAGGTGGTACAGGTGGCGTTGTCTCTCTACTCGCAGCTTTGCCCGCAAACTGCTTTTTCAACTCTTCGATCCTCAGATTTTCTAGTTTTTGAAAAAGTGGCACCGGTTTCCCGATTTTATGCCCGGTCGGTAAATAACAGATAACCCGCGTTAATAACACGTTACATTCAGACGGTGCCGCGAGTTGTTCTTGAATCGTTCTACTGACGTTGGGCATGTAAGGTTGGATCATGACCGATAACAAGCAGGTGATATTTGCGCACAGACCGATCACAGAACCCGCTCGATTCCTTTTTGAAAAATTAAAGAAAAAATTGTAAAATTTTGAGTCTTTGTGATTTTTTAAGATTTTTACTTCTCTTCTGGAGTTCCTTTGATCAAAACCCACGGTTTGTTGTTCTGGATCAACTGATTCCCACGTCTAGAGATGTTTAAAATATGTCTGATGGCTTCTCTCAACTTGACTCGTTCGAGTGCTTCTAAATAAGCGTTGAGTTGATGCGTTACGTACGCGAGAAATAATTTATCGTCTTCGTTAAGTGTCATTTCCGGAATAACACCGCCAAAGTTGTTCGATAAAAATGTCAAACATCTAAAAAAAAAAATTAGAACTCGATTATAAATGTCAAAATATTTTTTTCATAATTTATTTTTACCTGTTAATAAAATTTCCTAAGTTATTTAATAATTCTGAATTATTTTTTATCATCAAATCCGACCAGCAGAAGGCGCTGTCTTGTGATTCGGGTCTTGTGTAGAGTAAATAAAACCTCCAGATATCTGCAGGAATTCCAACATCTTTCGCTTCGTCTCCGAATACACCGACGCCGCGACTTTTAGAGAATTTACCGTTTTCGTAATTAAGATATTCTAAAAAAAAAATTTAAAATTTAAACAAAAAATGTGAAATTTTATAATAAATATCAAATTACCCGTTGCAATAAGATGATTGACAATTGTATAATTATCATCAGCGCCTATTTGCGTGCTGGGGAAAATAAGTCCGTGAAAAGGAACATTATCTTTAGCCATGAATTGATAAAGTTGAACTTGTGTCGGATTTTTCCACCATTTTTCCCATTCGTCTGTGTAGTTAGCTGTTATTGAGAAATAACCAATAGGTGCATCGAACCAAACATAAAAAACCTAAAAAAAAATTATTTTTATAAATTTTCAGTAAAATCATTAAAATATTATAATACTTTGTCTGTAAAGCCCTCTAGCGGTACAGGAGTTCCCCATTTCAAGTCTCTCGTGATGCATCGCGGTTTCAAACCCTCTTTAAGCCACGACTGAACAATAGTTTTCGCATTCGACGTCCAGAGGCCGCTTTCTGATGATTTCTCAAACCATTTTTGAAGTTTGTCTTCAAGCTGTAATAAAAAAATAAAAAAATAAAAAAATAAATAAAAAACAGAAAATTACTTTATAAAACATTTATAAATTACTTGAGGTAAATTTATAAACAAGTGATTCGAGGTTTTGACGACAGGTTGTGTGAGACACAATTTACACCTCGGAGACTTCAACTCAATCGCATTTATCAACTTCCCACACGCGTCGCATTGATCTCCACGTGCATCTTCGTAGCCACACAGTGGACACGTTCCTTCAACGAAGCGGTCAGCTAAAAACCGCTGACATTTCTCGCATAAAAGTTGATTCGTGCTATCTTCGGTCAAATAACCATTTCGATGCAAACGCCAGAAAATATCTTGAGATATTCTAGAAAAATTTAAAAAAAAAATTTTAAAAAGATTTTTTATAATTTTTTTTAAATAAAAATTACTGAGTTTGCTGTTGGGTTGTGGTCCGTCCGAAATAATCAAACGAAATTTCGAACCAGTTGTAGATGTCGCTGTGTAATTTATGGTATTTATCGCAGATTTCTCTCGGTGTTAACCCTTCTTCGATCGCCTTCGTTTCGGTCGCAGTTCCGTATTCATCGGTACCACAAATGTATAAAGTGTTGTAATTCCTCAACCGACTGTATCTGGCGAATGCATCTGCGCTTAAAACACATCCGATGATGTTTCCTAGATGTGGAACGTTGTTTACGTATGGTAAAGCGCTTGATATTAAAACATTTCGAACTCCCTCTTGTGGTAAACTGTTAAGATAAATTAAAAATTAATTTTTTGGATTTTTAAAATAAAGTTAAAATTCTAAAATTACACCGGATGAACGATTTCGCGTGGTGGTGGTGCATTTTGACGTCCATGAAGCCAAGATTCGTACGATAAAGATATTTCTTTGGGTGTAAATGTCATTTCGTGATCGTCTTCTGTCATTTCCGACACTCTTTTCTCACTCGAAGATTGTCGGGGAAGTTTTATCACTTCATCTCGTGATGTTTTCAAGGCGACATCTTTCGGTAATAACGGCGCGGGTATTGAAATAATTGATTTCTATGAAAATAATTAAATTTAAAAAATAATTTTAACAACATAAAATACATTTACCTTAAAAATATCCAAATATTTTGCGTTATAATGTGTTTCGAGTGTTGATTTGAATGTGTCGAGAGTCGATAAGTGATTAAACCATCGCTGGATATTTTCACGACCTTTTAAATACGCTAAAAAATTAAAAAAAAAATTAAATATTTTACATTAAAAATTCTAAAAATTAAAAATTAATTTTAAAACATTAATTTACTTTCTGTTAACTTTTTATCCGAGAAAAACGGGTAAACAGTGCATCAGATGACTGCATCAGCTTGCGTCACTTCGTTCTGACAGATAAAATTCTTCGTACTGCAAAATGCTTCATCTAAATCTTCAAAACATTTCATCAAATCATCAGAAACAGCCGCATCTACCTTAGTACAGTGATAAAAACTTAGCTCGCATTTATCATCTTCCAAGTCCAGTCAAGATGGAGTTGCTGAACGAAAATTCGCCACTTATTTCGCCGTCCATTCTGAATTTTCTCCACTCATAGTGATTGAAATAAACAAATAAATTGCGAATGATTTTTAGATGCGAAAACGCGACACCGGCCCGACCGACCGACCGCCATTTTGAGTGTTTGGACTTGTTGTTGTTGAGCGGGATACGCAGGACCACTTCCGGCAACACGAATTCGCGCGCATTCAAACTGTCCTCTGCACTGTCGGTTCTAGTTGCACAGATAATTTTCCATTTTTTAAAATTTTAAATAAAAAATTTCAAAGTTTTAACAACTTTTAAAACTCACTATTTACACAGCGCGAATCGATGTTAATTGCCGATATGAATTTACTCATCGTTGCGACTGTCTTCATCTTAATTTGCATACAATTGGTGGATAGTTGGTTGTTCTTTGTTCTGACCCGGGTTCCATCGATCCAGATACGGAATCATTAATTATTTTTACACTGAAGTGAAAATTTAGTTGATGTAAATGGAATCTCTCGTCAAACTGTTTCCCTGAAAAATTGACAATAAATTATTATTATTTTTAATTTTTTTTTTCAAATTCTTCTTTTTTATTTACATCTTCTTCTCGAATTCTTTTCCAATTTCTCTTTGAGCGCACGTCAAGGCTAAACAATTCGCTTCAAGTGTGTCTAGAATATCACCGATAATTAACCTAAAAAGAAGCGGGAAAAAAAATTAAAACATTTTTAAATAAGTTTTTCACAATGTCACTGCTCCCAAATACTAACTTGAGTTGTTAAACAACGTCCATTAATCACAATCACCATTTGACTCGCCTAATTAAAATCTATAAAAAAAAACAAATAAAATAATTTAAACAAAATTTCACCATCAAAACATAATTAAAAAATAAAAATAAAAAGAATTACCATCATGATAAACAACGTGACATCGCCCTCATCTGTCACTTTTAGTCCCAACTGAATGTTCTCCACCCGCAAAAAACATCAATTTCAATTTTCTTCTCCATTTTACTCGTCCGTAATTGTCCGTCATCACTTGGCTCGTATTTATCATCTCCCAAGTCCAGTCAAGATGGAGTTGCCGAACGAAGATTCGCCACTTATTTCGCCGTCCATTCTGAATTTTCTCCACTCAGTGACTGAAATAAACAATTAAATTGTGAATCTGTGAGTTTTAGGGTCGAGAACGCGACACCGGCCTGACCGACCGAGAAACCATGAACTTGTTGAGCGGAATGCGCAGAACCACCCGGCTACACGAATTCGCGCGCATTCAAACGGTCCTCTGCGCGGTCGGTTCTTGTTGCATGCCATGCAAAAAAAACCGACCGCGCGGAGGACGTGTCAATGCGCGCTTGAAATATTATCCGACCAATCCCAAGCGAGGTCTACATGCGCTTCTGATTGGCTCGATCCTCTGTAGCCGGAAATGGTCCTCCGTATCCCGCTCAAAGCAGATAAATAGCGCCTC
>JAQFZP010002253.1:0-14408 GCA_034695745.1 Geophilus truncorum | reverse complement strand
TCTGATGACGTCATGGCCGAAAATGATGATAAAGTACGAGAAAAGTTTTAAAAGTTTTTAATAACTTTTATTTTAAATTTAATTCTCATGTGAAATTATACTTTTAGGCGTCTAAAGCGACAGGTGGCGCTTTCGAGGAAGAAAAATTCAAAGCAGTTAATGAGGTATTTTTTTATTTCGTCAATAAATTCTAACTAAAATATAAAATTAAATAATTTTTTTAAGGGATTTACATCAGTAGATGGCGTCGTAAAGGAAAAATTACAGGTTAAACTGATTTCTAAGGTATTTTTCACTAATAAATACCCTAGTGTTGTATTTTGGAACTAAATTATGAAATTTAATAACTGTTTTAGGCATGTGCACCGCTAGGTGGAGTTAAGAAAAATCCAATGAAAATGGCTGAAAAAAACGAAAATGTAATTTTTATTTTTATAAAAAATAATTTTTATTTTAAAAAATAAATAATTTTTATTTAAAAAAAAAATATAGTCTAGTGTAGAAATTAGGAACTAATAACTAAATTAATTTACGTAGCCGTCACTTCTTCGCAGTAGTGATGAAAACAATGATTCGATCTCATTGGCATTTGAACAAATAATTACATTAGTGAAGGATCAACTTTTTGATAAGGACAAAATAATGAAGAAACAAGAAATGGAAATGACTGAAATGAAACAGAAAATTGAATTTCTTGAAGCAAAACAAAATACTTCTGGTAATTATTTAATTTTTTTAAAAATAAATATATTTAAAATTAATAATATTTTTATGTTTAGATGACGTTATTAAAAGTTTGGAAAAATACAGCAGGAGTTTATTAGATGAGTTTAAGAAATTTGAAAATTGGATTCAAGTTGTTAAAGGTATTGTAAAAAGTGAATTTATACATTTTTTCATTTTAATTATTTATTTTATTTATTTATTGTAAAAGGTAACGTCGATGCAGAAACTCAGAAATTTGAGCAGAAGTTGTCAAACGGTATGAATTAAATTAACATTTTCTGTTTCCGGAAGTTGCTACCAGAGCGCGTCATTATTAATGATGATTATCATTCTTAATTTTGAGTTAAATAAATATTTTAGTAGTTTAAAACTAGGTAAAATAAAATAAAAATAGTTTTCTCCAAGTTATGAGTGAAAAACAACATTTATAGTGGCGGCATCTAGTGGCGATTTTTCAAAACAGTACGCGATTAATGGTCGTTTATTCTAATTTAGCTAACGATGAAGCGACAACTGACGACAAATTTGACGCTCTTCGTAACCAGCTAACTTCAGTTGAAGACAAAATTAAAGGTAAAATTGCATTTTTTAAATTTTTTTTTTTTTTTTTTTTAAATAAATTATTAACAAATTTTATATATTTTTCTAGTATTTTGCGGAAAGAAATTTTCATCTGTCAATCGAAAAGTCGAATCTCAATTAACAGAAATGAAGAAACTGAATGATGGTATCGGTATGAAAATTAATACTTTCATTAAATCACTTTTTAATTTTTACATTAATTTTCTAAAATAAATTAAAATGTTTTTTTTTTTTTTTTAAAGTGCTCAATAGAGAATTAATGGAAGAAGTAATAGTTGGTAAGAAAATTATTTTAGTATGTGTTTGGATTTAAAATAACTCCAGATCTAATTTCAGAACAACTGAAAGAATTTATTCACTATAAATTTGAACAACAATCATTGGCAATGATCAAACTGAATGGTGCAATTGGTATGAAAATTGTTAATTTCATTAAATGTTTTTTTTTTTTTTTTTTGTTTTTTTTAACATTAATTTTCTAAAATAAATTAAAATTTGATTTTTATTATAGAACTCGAAAGACAAATAAACTCACTTCATGAAAATAAATGCAACCTACGATTAATCAACATTGAAGGTAAGTCGACTTTTAATGGTAAAGTGAACTGAACTTGTATACTAAATTTTGTAAAAAAAACAACAACAACAACAACAAAACAACAACCGCAAACAGTGAATGCCAAAACAAAAATGGATTCTGGGAATTCTGATTTGTGACGCACGAAAACCCTGCTCGTGAGAATTTCGGAACTAAATCCCAGATCAGTTGCTGAAAAACAACTAAAACATTGCGCTTTATGGTCAGCTGACTTTGTGACGTCACACATCGCTGCAGTTCCCATAATCCTTCGGTTTTTACCAGTTCACTTCACTTGACCTTAAATATTTATAATTTATATTTATATTTATTTTTTTTTTTTTTAAGAGAAATTGACGAAGTTATCGGTCACTTCAGAAGAACAAAGTGCTACTTGTCATAAAGCTCCGAGTAATTTATTACAAATTTTTATTTTTATGTAACTTTTATTTTATTTTTATTTTTATTTTTATTTTTATTTTTTTTTTTAGCCTTGTATGAATTACGTCTTGAAATGTCTGAAAATGTTGGATACAATCCGGTTCCATTTGATTATGACTTTGCCGAAGACTATGACGGCTGGCCATATTGTTGAATGATACTGATTTTATATTTTTGCCAGTGAAATTTATCTATAATTTAGATTTAGACACTGGAGAATGCGATTTACGTTTTCGTTTATTTTTAATTTTTTTTTTTTTTTGTTTGTTGGGGAGATTGTAATAATTTGTATTTTTTTTTTTTAATAGATTTACAGATGAGTAGTGTTTTAATATATTCGAATATTGAATAATTGATAAGTTAGTTTTGTTTGAGTTTGTTGTTATCAGAGGGCCCTGTGCATTTGTTTGATTTCTGGGAAAAGTTCATCGATGTTAGAAATACATAAAGGGTTTATGTACTTCTCATGATGTTTTAATTTTAATTTTAATTTTAATTTTTTTTGGTTGTTATTTTGGTAATAACTCTGTACTCGTTTAATAATTATTTAGTTTTGCATTTTGTTTTGTTTTAACTTGTTTCGAAATTATTACTAAAATCCGCTACAACTAGTGGCGGATTCTTAAACTATTCTTATTTCATTTTCGTGTAGACTGATAGTTTTTCATTTTCTACGAGTTTGTATTAAAAAGTTTTTTTTTATTCTTATCTATTTCGCATTATTTTAATAAATTATTATTGTTTGTTGTTTCTTGTTACCCATACTACACTCGTTATGTACAAACTTCCCATAGTGATCAGAAGAAGGGGATAACCCTTGACAGGAAGTGAACACGTGATCAGCTGGTTAAAGGGGACGCGATTACTAAAACAAAACGGGGAAAACCCATACCACAGATCTATACAGTATTATTGGTCTATGGTGTGGGTTTTTCCCGTTTCAGTTTGCCGCTTAGTGAGAATCGTCGTAACTCTGAGCCGGTCCTCGTCGCTGACACTTGACAGTAAATCATCAAGACCAAGACCCCATAAGTGTTCACTTGTTGTTTCTTTAATCTCAACTAAGGTATGTAAAGGGGTCCGATGTACACTGGCGCATCGCACTGGTGCGCGTCATATTTTGGCGTGTAAAATATAATTGCGTTGTGTTTTAACGCCTGTCTATTTTAGCGCGTCCTATTTAGGCAGCAATTGTCGCCAATTGGCGCGACCAATTTTTGAATTAAAAAAATTTAAAATGGTGTTTTTTAATGGCGCGAGTAATTAATTAATTTTGGCGTTGTATTTTTCCGTGTTGTATTTAGGCGCATTTTTTAAAACTAGTTTCCGGTTTTCAATTTTTCGGGCATTGCAATAATACTTGGGTTTGGGGAGAGGCAATCGACAATGCCTCGAAATCAACGACCGTATTTTTGTGTAAGGAAACTCATGAGCCGCTTTAGGAAACCTAGTCGCTAAACAATCGTATCCCGCTTTCTTGGACATTCCTGGTCGCAGTTTCTTGCAGATTTCAACCAGTTCGTATTTGAAGAACTCACTTTGGAAAGCAACTTCATCGCCACGTTCGTCTACCAAATGAGGTACTGCAAGTTCGATTTGCATGAAAGGTGAAGAGTGGTTAATATATCCCCGCGCACGACACTGACGAATCAAGCAACGATCCCATTCGATATTATTTACTAAGTAGCGATCATGTGCGTTTCTGATATGTGACGGTATCACAATTTGACGAATTTAAGACGACAATAAGAAATTTTGCGCCTAAATGCGACATTTATTTGCGCTTAAATACAACGTAAGAATATTACGTGCCAATATACACATTATCTGAGCCAATATACAACACAAAATTTTTTAAATTGTGCGCCAAAATGGGACAACAAATTTATTTATGTCGCTTAAATAGGACACACATTAAAGTGCATTAAAAATGCGCCTAAATACGACGCGCCAGAGCGCGATAGTAAAAGTTTTAACGAAATTCAAGAAGTAATTTTGATTTTAATTATTATAGCAAGAAAAAGTTGGATATTATTCTATATCTTCGAGTGATAAGATAAAAGCGAGGTTTGTATAAAATAACAAAATTACAAGATGAAAATGATAATTTACGTTGTTTTTATTTCTAGGGTGGTTTTGTTTTACAGTATGTCGTGAAAGCGATTCTGATGACGTCATGGCCGAAAATGATGATAAAGTACGAGAAATGTTTCAAAAGTTGTTAGCGACAGGTGGCGCTTTCGAGCAAGAAAAATTTAAAGCGGTTAATGAGGTATTTTTTTATTTCGTCTAATTAATTCTAACTAAAATATAAAATTAAATAATTATTTTAGGCATCTACACCGCTAGATGGAGTCGCTGAGAAAAATCCGTTGAAAATGGCAGAAGTAAATGAAATTTTTTTTTTTTTATATTAAATTGTCTAGTGTTAAAATTGGTAACTAATTAGAGAGTCAAACGGAATAACTAAATTTATTTAAGTAGCTGTCACTTCCCAGTCTTAATGAAAAGAATGATCCGATTTCATTAGCGTTTGAACAAATGATGACAGCAGTGAAAGATCAACTTTTTGATAAGGATAAAATAATGAAGAAACAAGAAAAGGAAATGATCGAATTGAAACAAAAAGTTGAATTTCTTGAAGCAAAACAAAATAAGTCTGGTAATTAGAATTTTTAAAACTAAATATGTATAAATTTATTGGTTAATATTTTTTTTTTTTTTTTTTTTTTTTAGATAACGTTATTAAAAAGTTTGGAAGAATACAGCAGGCGCTTATTAGACAGAGATTAAAAATTTTGAAAACGAGATTCCAGTTATTAAATCTGTTAACGGTAATGTCAAAAATGAATTTATAAATATTTTTATTTTAATTATTTATTTATTTAAGAGGTAACTTTGATGCTGTAACGCAAAATTTTGAGCAGCAATCATCTAATGGTATCAATTAAATTAACAGTAGTTGTTTCCGGAAGTCGCCATCAGAGCGCGTCATTATTAATGATGATTTTTACTCGTAATTTTGTGTTAAAGAACTATTTTAGTAGTTTTTTTATAACTAAAAATAGTTTTCTTCAAGTTATGAGTGAATAATAACATTTATAGTGGCGGCATCTAGTGGCGATGTTTTAATACAGTTCTCGATTAATGTTGTTTATTCTAATTTAGCGACAACTGATGAGAAATTAGACGCTGTTCTTAACAGCTTAACTTCAGCTGAAGACAAAATTAAAGGTAAATTACATTTTTATAATTTTTTTTTTTTTTTTAAATTATAACAAATTTTATATTTTTTGAAGCATTTTGCGAAAAATTATTATTATTTTTATTTTTAATTTAATAAAAATTAGACTATATTTTCCTGATTCGTGTTGATTCGCTTCGTTCCCTTCGCGTGATATGATAATAACAAGAATATTGATAACAAGTGAAACCTGATGATAAAATCAGCAAACAACATGCAAACAAAAAATTTATAAACTTCATCAAAAATACAAAATTATTTAATGCAAGAAGTATTTATTAACTAAATCCTTCAATGTATTTAAAACTCAGATCTTTTTAGCGAAATATCGCCGTTATAAAAACAAGTAGTTCAACAATCTCTCACTAGATGTGCGCTTGTGTTGCTAGGAAACCGAAGTGAAGGTAACATAAAATCTTTTCGTTCTTCTCCGAAGCCTAACAAGTAACAACGCACAATGTATTCGTCGTTACGTGGCAGACCGAGGGCATTTAAACATTTCCAAGTAAGAAATTGAATCAAATTACGTAAATAAACTTTCAGGTAAGTTTTCATTAACGTTTTTATTTCGAATTTTAGAAAGAAAACGAAGTAACGAACGCTAATGACTTCGAATCTCATGGCATTAACGTACAATTATCTGTGTCGCAGATGAACGAGGTTTTAGACGAATTTCGGAGCCAGTCTCGCGCGTTATTGCATCAAAACTCAGCGACAAATGGTAAATACTTGATTTATTTTAAGCGAATTGCGAAATTTTAGATTTCGACAACTTCCAGTTCACATTTGAACGTCACAACACGTAAACTCAACGTCATAGTTATTCACAAATGAACTAGAAACGGAACTCTAGTTTATTTTATCTTAATTCACAATAATCTTTTCAGACGACAAGTTATCTGAAGTTTCTCGACTGCACGATGCGATTAATCGCGTGGACAGTGCCATGGTGGTCTTTCAGTCAGCTTTGAAGGGACTCAAAGAAACATTAGGTAGAAATTCACAGTTTAAAATAAAAAAGATAAAATTTTTAAAAATTGAATCTCCCTATTAGAGGCTATTTTGGAGGATAAACAAAAAACAACAACGATTGAAAGCGAACAGCAATCACCAACTCCGCCAACTCTGACACCAACTCCGCCAACTCTGACACCAACTCCGCCAACTCCGACACCAACTCCGCCAACTCTGACACCATCACCTGTACCGCAAGAGATTGTAACGATTCTTCCGAAAACGATTGGAGAAGGGAACGACACTTTCGTGGAATTTTTTCGAATGGAGAATTTCTCGTATCTTCAAAAACGAGCGCAAAGCAGGAAATATTCAATCATCTTCAGCAAACCGATTGTTTCCAATTTCGGATACAACACTTGTTTTCTGTTGTGTCCGAATGGCATTGGCGAAGCACGAGGAGAGTATTTGTCGGTCTATTTTCAGGTGATTGAAGGTCCCAAGGACAAAGAAGTCACTTGGCCCTGTCGATTCGATCTACAGTTTGTTCTTATGGATCAAACAGGAGCTAATCATTTGGTCAAGAATTTGGAACAGGAAAAGAGCATCATTCATCGTCCAGCCAAGTTTGGAACGACGTTCAGTCGTGGGGAGAAAAATTTTATTAAGTTAGACGAGTTAAAACCAAATTTTTTGGTTGATGATTGTATTGTTTTGAAGTTGGTAGTTGAGTTTGTGTAAATTTTAGTTTTTTTTTTTTTTTTTCGGGTTTTAAAACATAAGATATGCATTAGAATCTAGTGCAATTGATGTTTATGTTTTTTTTTTATTGTTTTATTGTTTATTATTATCGGTGATTGTGACGAGTTGTTCTATGACCTGGTTTAATAAAGTTGATAGTTAGCATTGGATTTAATTGTTTTTTTAAAACTGAATTATCAATAAAAAATCTAGAATTTTGGCTTATCAACTTTTTTTTACCTTTACAACAGCGCCATCTAGTGACAATGTTTATTTATAATTTTTGTATTCTCTTTCTATTATCATTTAAAAGTTAAAATATGTTTTATAAACAAGACTTTTTACCTTATATATTTCTTTATTAATACTCTAAAATTATTTTAAAAAATAAAAAAATGCGGCTTTTAGACTTTTAGGGCTAACTAAACCAAAAACAACTTTACCACCAGATGTCGCCCACAGGTAATGGCGTCGTAATTATTAATTTCATAATCGACTTCATAATCCTGCATCAAACATCATTTAACTCACCTTTCACCTGAAACATGATTACTTGTGACCAGTAAGTTCAAACATACATTAATTTTAATTTACATAACGCTAAAAATTAAAAAAAAAAGAATAAAAACTCAAAAAAAAAAATTTTTCATATTTTTTCCAGTTGTTTACGTCAAACGGAAGACACAACTACTCTGTTTTGTGGCCACACATTCTGCAACGACTGCATGGCAGTGGAAAAGGGTAAAGTGGTGTGTCCACTGGTCAAAATGATTGTCCAAGCGACCGAAGAATCGAACGAAAACAAAGTAAAAATGGCAGAAACAGACGTTGATAAAGCGACTGAAAATGATATAGATCCAATGAATGATGTTTTTGAAGATCTGTTTGCGAGTTTGAACACGAGTTTGTGCGAGTTGTCCTCGAATTTAGGTGAGATAATTAAGAAAAATATTATTTTGAAAATTAGGTTTAATTTTTATTTTTTTTTATTTTTTTTTGCAGCTGAAATGGTGGTTAGTGTTCAGAATTACGAAGATAAGATTCGAGAAGAGGCGAAAACTGGGTTTGATAAAAGTGATTCTAGATATTTTTGAAATTGCGAAAAATATAATTGTTAAATAATTTTTTTTTTAGCGTTAATGAAAGTGGAGGATGTGATTACGAAGGAAAAGACTGGAAGTGACGTCTGTCGAGGTGTAAATTTACTTATTTTTAATTTTGTTGATGAGTTATTAAATAATTTTTTTTTTTTTTTAAAGTGAACGTTGAAATGGAAGATGGCGAAATTGTCGAAAGTGAATACGTAAACAAACGGTCAAGAAGAGATAATAATATTGTTTGCGAAGGTAATTTTTAGTAAACAATACGTGACGAAATTTGGAAAAATTTAAATTCTGCAATGTTTTGGAGTACCGTAATTTTCAATTGGAGAAATTTTTGCGAATTTTTGATGTCATTTACAGAATTGAAATTGTTTAAGAAGAAAAAAAAATGGCAATTAAAAAAACTTAACAAAATTCTAATTTTTTTCAAAAAAAAAATTACAAAATTATCAAAAAAACAATTAAAAAAAAAAAATAGAACCAGATAAAACATTCATCAAAAAAGTAAAAATAATTTTAAATCTAGCAAATTTAGCACAAAATTCATTAAATAAAATAACACCTTTTAAAATAAAAAAAAATATTTATATCTCAACAGCGGCTATTTTGGATGAAAAAACAAAAACAACAACTGAAAGCATCCACGAATTATCAACTCCCACATCATCACCGGAACTGCATGAAATCTTTCCAATTTTTCCTAAAACGATCCCAGAATGCAACAACATTTTCGTGGTACATTTTAGTATTGAGAATTTCTCGAGTCTTCGAAAAAGAGCGCAAAATCGAGAAAATTCCATCGTCTTCAGTCAACCGATTGTTTCCAATTTCGGATACAACACTTGTTTTCTTTTGTGTCCGAACGGCATCGGCGAAGCACGAGGAGAGTATTTGTCTGTGTATTTTCAGGTTATTGAAGGTCCCAAAGACAAACAAGTCAAATGGCCTTGTCGATTCGTTCTTCGTTTTGTTTTGATGGATCAAAGGGGATCGAATCATTTTGTCAAGGAATTGGAGTCGGTGAAGAGCGTCATTCATCGTCCCCAGAAATTCGGAACGACGCTTTGTCGTGGGGAGAAGAAATTTATTCATTTTCACGAGTTAAGACCAAATTTTTTGGTCGATGATTGCATTGTTTTAAAGTTGGAAGTGAAGTTTCTGTAATTTTCAGTTTTTTTTTATTTTTATGTTTGTGGAAATAATAATTTATTATAAGTTATGCACTGTAATGTAGTGTGATTTATGAATTGTTATTGTTTTATAATTTTATTGTTTATTATTGTCGTATGGTTGATTATGATAAATTGTTTATGATTGATTTAATAAAGTTATTATTTATCATCGAAGTTTTTTTTTTTTTTTTTTTGTCTAAATATGAATATTATAAAAATGACCATGATGTAATTATTTTCTATTTTAATCTGTACAACAGCGCCATCTGGTATCAATGTTATTTTTAATACCCGAATCCTTTTTTAAACGTTAAAAATTTTATTAAACGATACTTTTTATCTTTTATTTCTTTATTTATACTCTAAAATTGTCTTACGAAAGAAAAAATGATGCTTTTAATCTTTTAGGTTCATATAAATCAAAACCACTTTACAGTTTTTGCCACCAGATGTCTCCCAAGAGGCAATGGCGACGTCTTTATCAAATTATTAATCATCTTCATAATCGTGCATCAATCAACATTTATTCAACGCATCTTTCACATTTTTTTGTTACAAGATGATCACATGTGACCAGTAAGTTCAAACATCCATAAATTTCATTTACTAAACGCAAAATAATTAATAATTAACGCCGTAATAAAAACTTTGCATTAGGCTTATTTCATAAAACACGTAAAAAATTTTTTTGGAAATTTCTTTCAGTTGTTCACGTCTGACAAGGGACAATATCGCCCTGTGGTGTGGGCACAGGTTTTGTAGTGACTGCATGACAGGGAAGAAAGGTCGAGTTCTGTGTCCACTGGACAATTTGAGTGTCCAGGTTAAAGACGAACCGAGGGAAGTCGAAGTGAAAATGGCTGAAACGGACGTCATTTATGTGGATGCAGACGAAGACGAAGTCAACCAGATGTTAATCGATACAAAGGATGTGGTTGAAAAAGCGACTAGAAATGAGAAATCAAAAGACACGGGTTCGAGAGTATTTGAAATTATTGATTTAACTAGCGATTCGTCGATAGATCCATTGGTTGAGGGTTTTGAAAACCCGTTTGCGACTTTGAACACGAGTTTGTGCGAGTTGTCGTCGAATTTAGGTGAATTAATTGAGAAAAATACATTTTTTTTTAAATTAGGTTTAATTTTTATTTTTTTTAATGTTTTTTTTTGCAGCTGAAATGGTGGTTAGTGTTCGGAATTACGAGGATAAGTCGAAGATAAGAGAAGAGGCGAAAACTGTCTTTAATAAAAGTGATTTTTGAAATTTAATTTAATAATATAATAATTAATAATTAATAATTATTAAAAAAATTTTTTTAGGGTTAATGGACGATGATGTGATTACGAAAGACGAGAATGGAAGTGACGGAAATGTCAGGATCGTCTGTCGAGGTATAATAATTTATTTATTTTTTTTAATTATTTACTATAATTTTTATTTTATTTTAAAGTGAATGTTGAAATGGAAGATGGCGAAATTGTTGAAAGTGAATACGAAAACACACTGACAAGAAGTAGAAGGGATAGTAGAAGTGTTTACGATGGTAAGTTTTGGGAAAAATGAATGAGGAAATTTGGAAAATTTTAAATTTTGCAATTTGTTTGCAGTAATTTTCAATTGTGAAAATTTTGCGGAATTTCTTCAACACTAAAGAAATTAAAATTCTTAGGAAAAAAAAAATAAAAAACTTTACAACCAACAAAATTATAATTAAAAAAAAAAAAAAAAGAGAAAATCGATTATATTTACAAATATAACAAATTATTCGAAATTTTTAAAAAATTTATTTTTCCAAATTTGTTCAAACAAAATTTATAAAATTTACTACTGTACTACCGTACTACATTTACTAAAATGTATAATTTATATTACTCAAATTTTTAACTATTAATTATAAATTCATTCAAAATCACCAAAATTCATCAAAAATAATTTTAATTTCCAAATTAATTACCTAACAATCAACTTCCCACTAAATTCACTAAAATATATATTTTTATTTCTCAAATTTCTAACAACCAATTAAAAATTCATTCAAAATCACTCAAAACTCATCAAAAAATTTGTCATTTCTAACTTCCAACATTTTTCTTTCCAGATTCAGACTCTCGACGCCACTTCGCACCCACAAGATCCTCACGCCTCAACCGGCCTCAACCATCACGTTCCCGCATCAGAAATCGCTCTCGCTCTCGTTCTCCAGTCCGAAGTATCCGCAATAAATTCGGAGACATTTTCTCCATCACTCTTAAACTGCGTCAATTCGAGATAAAGCGCCAGGCGGCGCTGCGCGGAGACGAAATAATCATCTTCAGTGAGCCGTTCGTCGTCGAAGATTACTCAATGTGCATTTTATTCTGTCCTAACGGCATAGGGCAAGCGTGGGGTCAGTTCGTGTCCATGTATTTCCAGATTATCGACGGTCCACTCGACCACGAACTAGTTTGGCCGGTAAAGTTTCAGGTTCGATTCACCCTGGTAGATCGAACTGGAGGCATGGATCATTATCATTTCTGGTTGCCCGACGACAAAAGTGTGATTCACAAACCCACACGAAGGGGATTGACGTATTCTCGAGGCGAGAAAAGGTTTTTCCCGATTGCTCAGTTGGAACCGAGATATTTGGTGAATGATACGTTGCAGTTGAAAATAGAAATTGTTCTCTTTTGAGAGTTGGGGCTTGGGTTTGGATTTTGTGACGTCACAAAACGCTTGGCTTGGTTTTGCGTGATGGGAATTGAGGTTAGGAATGGCGGTTGTGATGCGTGTTTTGCAGGAAAGATTTTGGGTTTTGTGACGTCACAAAATGAATACCGGTAGGGAGTTTGCGGGATGGAAATTGAGTTAAGAATGTAAATCGAGAGGTCAAAATGGCGGCCGCGATGGGTCTTGAAAGAAATATATTTTTTTTTGTTAAATTGAAATAGAACAAAAAAGATTTTTCTCGACATTTCTTCACTTTTTTGTGTTTATTTTAAGTTAGGCGATATTGACCAAAAGAAAGGAAAATTTTTGTTTTTTTGAAGCAAAAATGTAATTTTTTGACTCGCAAAATATTTTTGAGGGGAAAAAAAAAGTTATAGCTGCTATTGATTAATAATTAAAATTAAGTCGCTTATTTTTATTCCCACAGAAAAATCATTAAAATAATTATTAAATAAAAATGATTTTTCATTTTTCCACAGATTAAACTAAATCTGAAAAGTCTATAACAATTTAAAAAAAAATTTTTTTTTTCTTTTTGTTTATTTTTTCTCAAATTTACAAATCGATAAAAAAAAAACAACATTTTTTTCAAAACAGAAGAAATTGTTTTATTTTAATTAGTGTTTTCAAACATTTTCCTGGTCTTTATTTTTATTTTTATTTCTTGTAATCATTATTATTATTATTATTTATTTGTTTTGTTTTCTGATCCGTTATTATAGAATTTCATTTTTCATTAATTTTTCAGACATTTTCATAATTTTTATTCTTTTAATTATTTTGTCATTCAATTCTTGCATTTCCATATATTTTAAGAATTTACCTTTTTTATGATTATATTATATTTGTCTTCGTTAATTTGTTTTTCCTGCACCAAGAGTGGCAAAATTCTAATTTTTTTTTTTTAAGTTTAAAAAAAAATTATTTTTATATTGTATTTGTAAAATCATGTAAAGATCACTTAATAAAAGTGAAAAAAAATTATTACGGCGTCTTCAATTAAAACAAGAAATTCTACGAAAAAATATTTTAAAAATTAGAGCGCCAAATAGTGATCTCCGAATCACATTATTCAAATCGCTTAACAATAATTATAAGTCGTGATTAAAATATTAAAAATTCACAAAATGTCTTTTTCGTAGCCCTGGGGTCGAAAGTTGGAACTAAATTTCACAGATCTACGGTATTCTCCATCATTTTTGCAATTTCCGCAGGACTCAGTGGTTTCAGCAGTAATCGTCTTCTTAACTCTGCATTTAAAACTCGTTGCTCGTCTGTTTCGACGATTTGCTGCATTTGTTGACCAGTTTCAGCATTTACCGGGATTTTCATCGGATTTTGTGTGGCATCTCTGATTGGGCGTCGCCATTAGTTTTAGTTACCGATTCCCGTAGTCGTTTTAGTCGTTGCATTCTGTGTAGAATTTCTGATTAAATACCTTAAATAAATCACCAAACTGTCTTCAATACTCACGATTAGCGCTTTAGTGGACTCAGGCGCTAAAAAGTGTGTGTAGTTAAAACATTCTCGACTTCCGTAGATTTTTAGCTGAAAAGTGTCTTTGGTGACGGATTCCACGAAGTCAGTTTCTAGTTTCAAAAATTAACACAAAGTACAGAATAAATAATAATTTGGCGATTTTGCAGTAAGGGTAACTGTTGATATCAAAGGTTTAGATAAACTAGGTTTATCTGTTTGATAAACCTAGTTTATCACCCTAACCTTAGATATCAGTTGATATCTTATGTTATCAATGACAAACCTAGTTTATCAACTTACAACTGTTGATATCAACAGTTAACCTATACTATCAAATTCAATTTCTGATATCAATAGTTAGCTGTGATTATCAGGGTTAACCTATGATATCTGCAATATATGATTTCAGTTGATTCATCCACAGTTTGATATCTAGGATTTCTAAACCTTGAAATCAAAGGTTTCTAATTTGATAAACTAGGTTTATCTGGTTGATAAACCTAGTTTGTCACCTTAATCTTTGATATCAACTGACGTTTTTGATATTCAAGGCTTTAATTCTTTAAATGGTTTAAAGAACTGAAAAATCTCAAATTTTATCTTGTTTCTTTAATTCTTTAAATGGTTTAAAGCCATGAAAATACTCACTTTATTTTGGTTCTTTAATTCTTTAAATGGTTTA
>JAQFZP010002252.1:0-14409 GCA_034695745.1 Geophilus truncorum | reverse complement strand
TTTTCCGCATTTTGTCTTAGAATTCTGTTGGGCATGTTTCTTTGAAATCTGGTGAAAATCGCGTCGCAAATAACCGAGCCTATAGATCCACACACAGACACACACACAGACAGACACAACTTCAAAATATAGTTATAGATAATCAGAATCTGTTTGTACAACTTGTAGAAAACTTTGTGCAACAGATGATACCGTAATCCATTTGACGAATTAGAAGCCTTGTTATTTCTACATTAGAATGAGTTAATACAGTACACTTGGCATTCTCCTGGTTATATTTTGAGACACTTGGTGTGTTAGTGTATAATAAGGATAAGAAAAACCCTTCCTTATGCTGTTATTTTATAAAATAGAGCTAATCAAGTGGCGATTCCTTATGATGTCAGCAAGTAAAAGTTTTAAAATACCTTTGATTCAAGTGTTCAATAAATTCTTCAACATAGTAGCGTTTTAAATTTGTGTGATATTAACTTAATTTGATTGGTTTTTGAATAAATTTATCACAAATTTCTCTAAAATCTATCTGTAACATGCTTAGCATGATAAATGATAGATGATAATGATAGATTCGTCATAAATGTAGCAAGACAGCTGAGATTTTTCAATCCTGTTTTTACTACAAACACTTTGACTACAATGTGGGATGCTTTGAATTCAAAAGCTAAATTAATAATTAAATAGCAAATACAAAAAAATTGGAAATTTGTCATTAAAACGTTTTGAACGAAGAAACTGTGTTGTGTTTTGTTTGAAAAACTGATTAAAATTATAAAAATGAAAATAAATCAAAGATGTATTTCATTTTTCTGATTCGTTTTTTGTATTTAAATAATAAAAAATAACAAATAATAATAATGTCATTTCTTACCATAGGTTAAAAAAGTTCAACTTTAACTCTCACATTGCACACCCTCCTTTTGACTTTTACCCTTATGCGATCTTTAGTGTGAGGAGTTAAAGGCATAAGGGCGTGACAAAAGTGATTGCGAAACCTCTCTAATACCTCATCTTCAACCTAAACAATAAACGAAATAGGTGACATACTTGTCGTGCAACGAATTCTTCAGTTATGAAAAACAAGACCCGTATTGCAGGTGTATATTGTTCACTAAATTACATCAGATGACTAACAAGTAAGACTTACATGAGGCAGAAAAACTAATTTTTGTAAGCCAAAATTGATATAAAGTCCTATTGCCTCTTGCCAGAGTACTGAATAACAATCTCAGCTAAAAAAATGTTAAAAACTGGTAACGAACACTTGGGTTGCAAACTACAGCAATAACTGTACTAATAATGTAAATATATGCAATAAAATATACTACAAAAAAAATTCAAAAATTTTATACACCAGAATTGGATCAATATAAAATGATGCTGGTCTCTATTTTGTTTTGAATTTGAATTTTATATGTACAAAATACTTTTTAAGATCAATAAATTAATTTAAACTCTTTTATTTATGTGTCATATACATAAACACAAAACACTAGCTGCATTCACAAAGTCAATTGCACTTGTTCGTATGAAATAAACTTGTTTAAACCAACTTCCACAATATAGTTTTAAACAAGTTTATTTCATTATGAACTAGTGTAATTGACTTTGTGAATGCAGCTACTGATTTGTGGTTGGACATAACTTTATTCTATTGTTTTTGAGTCCTATTTTGATTCCTACTATTGCATTACCCAAATGCAATCTTTTTGTCTTCTGAAGAGAGTTTCGTACAAAGTGGTCACCAGACTAAACAGTAAAATCGTTTGTTTTGATAGTTAAAACTACTTACACTGATGGTCAAAACTTTAAAATTCGTGAAATGTGTTTTATTATTCAATTTTAGTTAATACTTTGTCAACTTTGGACATTTTGTGGCATTCAAATTAAAACACTCGCTAATACAGTATTGCATTTTTGACCAGGCCATTATTATAAACTCACCCATTATGATTTTAAAATAAAATATGCAACAATTGAGTTGTATTTTAACTCTTGATTAATAATACTTCATATAATCAATTTGGCACATAATTATTAGTTGCAACAAAAACTTGCCACTTCATTCAAGCCAGGTGCATTAATTGCAAACTGAAAGTTTAGGTATTGCTGCATTATACTAGGTGCCATGTCACTGAATAACAAACTAGACATCCTCTATCATCTTTAAAGAAATCAAGTTCGTATTGTTGATGGTTAAATGTATCATTGATTTCTTGTATTTTATAGTTATGCTTTGCAATTTCTAAGTTAAAAAACGAAGCATTGCGTTGCCCATAAATAAAACTTTTATTACCTAAAGTCGGCTTATGACGTACTAATTATCCTCTTCACTCTGTTAAGAAGGTAAGGCCACTGTGATAAAATGACAATGACCAGAGTTAAACTACATAAAGAACAATGTTTCTTATTCCAAAAGAAACATACTGTACTTATCCAAGTTGGGCATCACTTGTCTCAAAAATACCACAGAAAATTATATTTTGACTGTTAATAAATTATAAAACCAGAAAGCAAAACAAGAACAAACTCAAGTGTTACTCAGTTGTTTAATTCATAATGATCATCTTTGCTTAAAAATAACTTGGTACACCTTCCAATGCATTGAATCCACATGTTTTTATTGTAAAAACAACAATGAGTGTGTCTATAATTATGGCCTAGCCAAAAATGCAATTTTCGATAAATTTTTAATTTGAGTGCCATAAAGTAACCAAAGTTGACAAAGTATTAAATAAAATTGCATAATAAAACACATATTTCAGGGATTTTAAACTTTAAGTAAAAGTTAAGTGAAAGTTGGTTTTAAACAGGTTTATTTCATACACTGTATGAACTAGTGCAATTGACTTTGTGAATGCAGCTACACTGATAATACAGTCAATGTAAATGGTTGCCAAACTTTTTTTTTAAATTAAAAGTATTCTTGAATTCTAGATAAATGTTCAGAGCTTGACACAAAATGATTATCTAAGCCATACTAGAAAGTACGTGAGAAAATGGATGCTGGAGCATTAAGGAAAGAATCGTGACTGGCCATTTAGTAATCCTGACCTAAGTCCAATAAAGAAACTATAAACAAACCTCCAGAAACACTCAAATAACTTTGTTGCCATGTAGTAGAACTTAAAGATATATTTGTAAGTTAATATTAGAATTTAAACACCCTTTTATTCATCACAGACCTAACTAACTTCCTCATAAATATTCAGACAGATTTAAACTAAGATTGGATGTTAGACAGTCCAAACACTTTGTATTGTTGTCTTACAACTAATATTAAGTTAATCTTTGCTAGAAATTGCTGTATTATCATGCAGACACAGAACCTAAGTGTATTTAGGTGTGTCTCAATGGTAGAAAATGATCTCTAAAGCAACAGTTTTCTTTTGTAAACTTACAATCTCAGCCAACCCAAAATTAAATTATGACATATAATTTAGGAGATAATGTTTTTGATAAAACTACTGAACCAGATTAGATGATATAAAAACTTCATTTTGATCTGTACAACAAAATTTAACACTGTTGTAATAAACAACCAATCCAAGAAACGGTATAATATATAAAAATTTGTTGGTAAAGCAATTATGTTCAGAAAACAAAACAGTATTCAAATATCTTGGCCACTGAATTTTGCAGTTCAAATAATTAAAATTGAAATTTTTCGTTAGATTAGATCTAATCGATTTAAAGTTGAGTTTATATTGGGAATATATTTCTAATCTAAATTTTCTCAATTTTTTTGTCCAACAACCTAATGATTAAAAACCATTTTTAGACTAATGTAAAGATGCTCTACAACTTTATAATTTAAACTTTTACGCTATCTTCAACAGTTTTAAGGTTACAAACTAGATGGCTTTAAAGATAGCCTTCAAAGTCAAATTTGGAGTCACCAGTAAATAGTCTATACCCTAGTTACTCTAGTTCATGAAACTTTTTAAACCAATATTCAAGAATAATATTTAGGATGTTGAAAGACTTCTGCTTAATCTCGTACAACTAATTGAAATCTAAAAATGGCCAAAATTGTACAGTATGATTTTAAAATTACCCAAACTCTTATTTTAAAAGTATATTGTAACTCGCACATTTCTTTTAACTTGTAAGTTATAATTGTAACCTCTGCATGAGCTAAAAGATGAGACTGTTCATTTTGTAAAGTTTACTATTAGCTTACAATTTAGACCCATGGTACAATAACTTACAACTTCATTGAAGTAATCGGTCGAAATTTGGCTTAGCCAATAATGAGCAAATTAGAATGGAAACAAGTCTGCATTCACGCAACCAAAGTGTACCTCGTATAACGCCCCAACGATCTTCATTACCAGCATTCAGCCACATCATGTGACTTGAACATTTGGTACACCATTAAGTGGCGAGACAGGTAAAACTAACTAACGAACAATATATTTCTACCAGGTTTCATCATCAGCTTTCACATTTTTTTAATATTTAAATTTCAACTCAATGAAAATCAGTTTTCCTAGTGATATTCGACTTAAATTCTAGGTAAAAAGATATTTTAGTGAGGTAACAACTTTTTAGGTGCATTAATAACCTTTCCTGGTTAATTTAAAATTTTGGCATAAACTAGTGCTAATTTTCAAATTGATCAGGAAAGATTATTAATGTAACTAAAAAAATTTTTATTTGATGAAATGTCTTTTTAGTTAATTCAAGTAAAGAAACACTTGGAAAACTAATTTTCAAAGTGTTTAAATTTAAATGTTGAATAAAATGTGAAAATTAGTGATAAAACCTGGTAAAAATCCCTTATTCTTTATAGTTAGTTTATTTTATCTCCACTTGAGGGCGGTGCAAGGTTTCAAGCCCCTGGATGTGGCCGAATGCTAGTAATGTTACATCTCATTTTCCCTATCTCATTTCTAATATCTTACTTTCCCACATTAGTCCTATGATTTGTCGTCAACAAAGTCACCGTTTTAAACATTTCTTCTTTTTCACGACATAAGAAATGCTCAGGAAATTCATCATTATCGTTATTAGCACATTTCCTGTGCAATGTAGCTATTCTGACAAATTTTTAAAAATAAAAAATCAGTTCCTATTCGTTGTTTACACAAAGCCTGGTGCTGCCCTAGTGGTTAAGCCAGTAACTAATAGCAACAGTTGGTGCACCAAATTGCAATGCAAAGTTGCAACAAAATGGCAGTTACTGTAACTTTTTTTTTTCTTTTTTTTGCACAAATATTTAGCGAAAACAACGAATAGTAAATAATTAAATTTTACAAAATTTGAACTGATAAGATTTCATTAGAAAAATTGAAACGTGAAAGTAGATATGAAAATTTATCAGTCGGTTAGTATTCATTTCCCTTGACACACATGCAGGAAAAAGGCCTGCGGGAACATTCTTTAATGCACTTAACGATCAAATCATTCACATGACTCAAGTTGCCTCCACCTTTCTGTATTTTTAAATCAGTCAAATAGTCAAAAGAGTGCAATGGTGTCCTACACGGCTTTAACCACTGTGCTCGATGCATTATGGATACGTTCGGTGCGACTGCCGCATTCACAGTACGTGTTGTTGCACCGACTTTGAGACACGTCTTCCCAAGGCAATCACAATGAACAAAGCTGAGAAACGGCCATTTTCTCACGCTTCTTCAAAAAGTAGTGAATATTTCCGACTCTCATCTTTTTCAAATTAAAAACATGAGAATGTTTTACGACTACCAATTCGCTTCATTCGAATCTATTTTTCTTCAACTTTTAATCGCATCGCACACTCGTAAAAGTGTGGATATCAATTTTCGGAGTATCACGCATGTAATGTTTTCAAAGCCAATTTCGTGCATTTCCTCATCAAATATTTCACATTTCCATCTTTTACGCATTCGATACTTTAAATTTATTCATTCCCATATTACACTGTAATTGCATTCAAAAACGCCGTTGAAAAATAATTCCACTTTTCAGCTTAAGTAAAGCAAATTCTTATGCTTAGAATCGTTAGTGAATCAGGGTCAATGTTTTGTATTCACTTGTTTTCAGTTTTTTTGAATTTGTCATGGGTTCGTAGTCATTTGAACCTGTACAAATTGATGTATTTTTAAAACACTATGTGTCTGCTGCCAGGGGAAAAGTGTTGAACAGAATTAAAGAATTAAGTCTATGACACATTGTTATATTACACTTGTATTGTATGAAACAATGAACTCCCCACTTGTATTGTATGAAACAATGAACTCCCCACTTGTATTGTATGAAACAATGAACTCCCCACTAGTATCATTCACTTTATCATAAACACAGGCATCTTCTTTTGTCTCCTAGCAGCTTAGTCCTAACAAAAAGCACTGACTTATAACGCCGAAAAATGGCTGCTGCCAAGATAGTTTAGTATATGGTCAAGGGTTTTCTCTCTGGCATTAAATAAATATGGCTGCGGCCATGGTTTTTTCTCTGGTATCAAATAAAAACAACTTCTGTCAGGGGTATTTTAGTATATGGTTAAAGATTTTCTCCCTGGCATCAAATAAATATGGCTGCTACCAGGGGTTTTCCCCTGGCATTAAATAAAAATGGCTGCTACCAGGGAGAAAATACCTGGGGAGAATGGAGAGAATGTAAAGTTAGCATTGAATTGTGTTACAACCAATGATGTACTTGTAGAAGAAGTCATACTTCCTCTACTCTACATCATTGGTTACAACTAACAAGTAAGTTTTCAAGCTTATCTCCCCCATATGTTTAAGCTGGCTTGTCTTAAAATGGACTCAACCAAATTCATAAAACTGAAACTTTGCATTCAGTTTTCTCACAATATATTGAGAGGTGGGTAAAATAGTTTTAAGGGTCAATATAACTTGCTATCATGATTGTTTGGTATTAATATTGTATCAATTTGTAAAGAGCAACTAGAGAACCTCTCCTTGTAAGACAAAATGAAATCCCCAGACTCAATTATCACTACCTCAATAATGCAAACTTTGAATCCAATTATCTCTCATTGTATTAGCATTGACAAAAATAATTTTAGAGAATTTTAGAGACAACAATTGTTTTGTATCAATTTTGGGCGATTTCATTACCCGGAAGGCTCTCCTTATTAATGCGGTTGTTTAATCCTGGCTTGAGACTCGAGTAGAGTTATTACTGAATAACGTCAATTATTCTCTTAAACGTACCAGAATTATCCCCGTGTGTGGAAAATTCCAAGACTGTTAAACAGCACCTGGGAATAAATAGACGAGGCATAACAGCAACTTACTTTTTCTATTTCTTTCTCTCTAAATTTGTCATCTTTCACCTTTAATTCGACCGTAATCAAATTCCTTCAACCTTAAGCGATGATAATAATTGTGTAATTGGGTTTCGCTGGTCACTGTCCACCACTCGTCAACCTGTCACAAATAGCGTTTGCAGGGAAAGTCGCAAGATGCATCCTTCCAGCCTTCCACGAAGCATGAAATTGCAAATTTTATTCCAACTCGCTTCTTTATTGATTAAAGCCAGCTTCGCAGCGCGACAGTCCACTTTGTACTTTCAAAAAGCTATTCTTCACACACCCACCGGATATTCATAGCAAATTAACATCACCGAATTACGTAATTCGCATGAAAGATCGTGAAAAATCGATATCTTATATTTTACAATATTAAATAATCGTGCGACTACACTTGCGACAATTTTACATTCATGCATACTTGCACATCTCTTGAGTAGATTGAGTAAGTAATAAAAAAAAGACATTTTAAAAAAAATACATTCTTCTTACGAAATTAAATAAATGTTTGAATTAATTACGTTTATGCGCACGTGAATCTCGACGAAATACAAAAACCTTTGAAAGGTTCGAGTCACTGTAATTAATTCCAAATTTCCCAAGAGCAGGAAAATTCTCGTTGTTTGTCTGGTAAATAAGAAAATTTTTTAAAAAAATGTTTGCAGTTTTTTGTGTGATTTATTACTCTGTTGCCACATCGAATATCAAAGGGAAGCCAGATTGATGCGAGTTTACGGCTTATTTTTCATCATCGCCGAGTCACCAAAGAATTGCTCATTTCTACATTCGAGTAAAAACAAATGTTGAGAAACATTATTCGTTAAACTATCCCGTTGTAAAAGGTGGATTATACGAGTCTTTTAAAATGCTCGATACAGTATTGCCAGTTGCACACTGGGAGGTTTACCAAGCGATATAAAATACCTCGGCTATCCCTTTTTCCTTCGGGTTGCATTTAAACTGCATCCTAAATACTCGAGAGACCCCCCCAAAGTCGAGTCAGAAGTGGTAAGAATAGAAATAACCGGCATTAATAAGCAAGTTAAGACCCGAATGGATGGATGCAGTCACCAGGATGCGGTAAAATTTGAAAGAATTTCCCATTAAAAATTGTAGAGTAGAGATTTAGTAAACTTGGATAAATAACAGATCACAATACCGCTTTCGCCTAATTAAAATTTCGCCATCGCACTCAGTGTTATTCTGCAGAGATTTACTACCACTCGCGCGAAAAACCCAGAGCACAATTCTGCTAAAATCTCGCTAAGCAATTTCACGGTTTATGTAATAAAAGTGTATTTGCTTTCGTTTTATTCCATTTTCTGTGACCATTCTATTTCAGGATTTTCATGACAGCACATACCATACATACATTGTTATCCCAACACTCCAGCAACGACCAAAGTGAAATGACGCCAATATCCATTACTATGGAATGCTATGGTATTTTTATATCTACCTATTCTATTCTATTCTATTGTATTCTATTCTATTTCATTTCATGTTGGTAAACAAACATCTCCGACAACCAGTTCGATTCCTTTTTAGTAGCAGTGTCGATAGAACTAACCGTCACTTGTCAGACACACTAAAGATTTTTTTTTTTTTAAATGCCACTTACAGTCAAAATATGTGATTTTCCAGTTTCGATGAAATGAAAAAAAAAACGAAATTTTCTACGATCGAACATTTAATTCGGCAAACATTCGCATGCAAAGTTGCCGCTGAACGTGAGCAGACTTAAACGCTCAATTACCGTAAAATCCATTTTGAATTTGGCGAGAGATCAAAAGCAAATAATGTAATCTCTGACGAAACAGTAGCTAAGCCCTGCTTTCGTCCACACGCCTCAGCCATCATGGCATCCCGCAAAGCAGATACTGTGGTCAATTCTTATTTGCTCCCATTGAATCGGCCTGGACAACATTTGTCATTCTAGAATTTTTATATTTTAAATATAAAAAAAAAAAATTTAAAAATAAGTTAGGTATACTCTGTAAAAGCACGTTATTAACAAGTGTAAAGGGAGTTGTTGCACGGCTCTTCACATAATTCGTTCAGTAGATAGTCTCGTTATAAATCAGATGCCAGATCGATAAATCTTTAGGCAGCCCGAGCAGCAAATAGTTTGAAATGGCCATGAGAGCTCAACACACTTCCAATCACCCAAGTTAATCTGCAGGCCCACATTTCATGGCATCTAGCGAAAAAATTATGAACCGCTGTCAGTGAAGGGCAATTAAGGTATGGGCTCTTCCTAAGCACATGATAAAATTTTAAATCCCGAGGACGTTATATGATGCGCGTATTGCACATTGCTAGCGAAAAGAGAAGCCAACCAAAATGCATCACCTGTAATTACCTTTCGTTTAAAAGCAAACCGAACACGAATCTACTGCCGCTACTTGGTGAATAGCAAATAACCGTAAACCGATTTCACATGTTTATCGTCATCTCGGATCGGAATGGGGAGTAAATCCACTTTAATTCCATTTACTCCTTTCGCCACAAATTATTTATCCAACTAACACGTGCATTCATTATTCATCTTGCCTTGTTATTGGTAAGGGGTTACATTTTTCGAGTGCAATGCCAATTATAGACTTTAACAACGTCATTCGAAGGGGATTAAAGTCTATCGAAGCAACATATAGCAACTGTTGCTTTTTATTATTATTATTATTATTATTATTATTATTATTATTATTATTGTTGTTGTTGTTTTCGTAAAACACTGCTATGGCAATTTCAAATACCGATTTTATAGTTTTAGGCCCATATTTTTCCCCGTTCATGGCAAAAGGCTAGAACAATGTCTTTTTAGCTTGCATCGACCATGGGAATGATAATTATTATATTCCGTCAATTAAAAATTGTCCTCGATCGACAAATCTCGGTTAAAATGGCATCGTCAAAAGTACCGAAAATGGTAATGTTGTACGTTAATTAGTAGCTTTATTCCAAAACAATGTTGAATGCAATTAAGGCGACAACTGCGGGGGTCATAAAATAAAAACTAACTTAAAGCATAGTTGTATCCAAGTATTTGTTTGTGACATGCATCAGTTTTTTTTAAGTAATTGATTTTTTCCCCTCAGTTTTCAGTTTTCAATGAACCGTAAATCTATATTGACTACCATTCTGTTTTTCAAAATACAAAACTATTTTCCAAGAAACTAAAATCGAGTTTTTAAATATGTCAAAAAAAAAAAAAAAATTGAAACAACAACAAAATGCAAAAATGGATTTTTTCCAAGCTACATTTGTATTATTTGATTTTCCCTTTTTTTTTTTTTTTTATCTTTTTCCTTTTTCTTTTCTGCCTTGCAAAATTCTTTATTTTGAATGTACAATAAAAAAAATAAAACATCCCATACCTTTCAAAACCTAACTTTTTCTCCAATCTCATGTGTCAACATCAAAAAAAAACATGTAAATCCATAAGCTCACCATTACTGCATCACTAAAAAAAAAATCTTTCAAAGCAAAATCACCGTGTATTCTTCTACAATAAATTAGCGCATTCTGTCTCAATTCTCCAACATGTTTATCAAAACGGAAAAAATAAGCTCAAACCCTCGAGTCCTAATTTTTTTAAATCCTCTTCAACGCACACTCCTCATTTCCATGAATCGACACAAAACATGACCCAAAGAGTTGAATCTCCTTTCGTGTCATTGCACCTTTTTTCCTTTAATAGCAAGGTTAGTAGTTTGTAGGTCACGAAACAAGAGTAAATTATAGAGGAAGATTGCAGAGATTTTAAAAAAAAAAAACACACTTAATAAACAAAAAGAAGAAAACTTATGAATGAGTCGAAGCCTCGAGCCAAGCGGGAATCAATAAGCCAGAAGTAACAATCCTTTTATTCGCCTTCACGGTCCTTAAATTTTTTGCTTACCCGAATAATAAATTCCTCAGTAAAGAGAATCGAGTTTAATGGCACCTGCTGCAATCAATGATGCAAACCACGAACCCGATGCATGATGGATGATAATTTAGCGATGGAATATAAAGCAATTATCATTAATGAGATTCTTATTTCACGTTGCGATCCCCCAATTTCCCATCATCACGCATACGGGTCTCGTGTGTCACTATTTCGATGATACTATGTACAAATCATCCAAGTTTCATTTTGTGTTCTCCTTTTTATACGATAAGCATAGAACGATGCATTTCGCAAATTTCTTATAAACATTTCAATACGCAATTTTTTTTTTTTTATTAAAATGTTCCCATTGCAGTATTAAGATTTTATTCAGACTCCCCCTCCCCCCTCCAAAAAAATACAAATACATTTTAATTCGTATTTTTACGACTTTACGAAACGAATCAATTTTAAAATAATTACCAAACTGTCTAATTTTCCCATTTCCTCCTGGAAACTGGAAAAGAAATTCACGTAATTTAAGGAAAAATATTTAGTGTACTGGTAATCAAAAATAGCTATAATAATCAGATCATTTATCATCCAAAAAAAACAAAAAAACTAGAAGATACCTTCGTTTTCTTTACGACCGTTTTTGTTAATTACTGTATATTCATTCCGCATAATTGAATGTATGACCCGTCATCAAATTGATCCTTCAATAATCGAATTAAAGAAACCGTAATCGAAGAACCGAAAGAAATCTAATCACCGAAATTGTCTGTAATTTTTTTTTTTTTTTTTTTTCTGTCTTTTGCAACTCAAATAATAGTGAAAGACGAAACTTTTGCTTCGTTCATTTCAAGCACATTAAACAAAATAATAATAATAAAAATAAAAAAAATAAAAATTCTAACTCGATCTCCCAGATTTCTGTCTTAAAATTCATTATTTTTAATTGCTCCTGATTTAATCTAACTCTTGTGGATTCCGAGACATTATACAACGCACCAGTCAAGTCAGCTAAAAAGATTTCTCCAGTTAGAATGAAATTCAGTGGAAAACCAGCACGATTTATCCATTTCCTCAGTCTTCCAAAAAACCATTGTTTTCCAGAGAATTAAGCTCGATTAGACAAACTTTTTAAGCCCTTAAAACTGTTTTCTTCATCAAAAAAAATATAAATTAAAATAAATTCCATGATTGCAGCTCATTTTAACTTTAAATAAGTAATTGGTTAATTTATTGAAAAGGAATTAAGTATGGAATGAATACTAATAGCCTAAATGCAGAAAAATCAACAAATTGTTGCAACGACATCACAAACTAGACCATTTCGAATCCCATGTTAATCAATGAGACTTACATCCCGTTAACCACGCATCGATCGTTGTCTGGAGAAAACGAATTAAAAGTCAAACTGAAATAAATTCACATCGACCGTAACACGTAGTCACCGAAAATAAAACCCGACACACGCCATATACTTTAAAAAATAAAAAATAAAAATTGAGAATTTTTTAAATTTTTAAATTAAAAAAAAATAAATACGGTAAATAAAAATAAAACCCACATGGAATGTTCCCTCCTCATTTCAAATCGCCTGACGAGAGAAAAAAAAATCTCAGATGAAGGAAGGAGGCAGCTAAAAATAAAAAAGCAAAAAGTCATCTTAGCGCGCTCGAGAGGAGCGCGAGAGAAAGAGAACATTCTACAAATTAAAATTCCTTTAAACTCAAACACCTCCGACGAGAAGCCTGAAATGACACCCATCTCCAACTTTATTAAGCCTTATCCCAGTATACAATAGAATAGAATGAAAAGTCAAACGAGACGATATCAATAATTTATCAACTTTCACTCCAACACAAGGTCCAACTTCAAATTTGGTAGCATTTAAACGTTACACCCATTTTTTCGTTTTATCTGCATCCAAAATGGTTCTCTCGTCCCCTTTAAACAACATCTGTCCCACTTAGAAAGGAAATACTCCATTTGACTCAATTTCCCAACGTCTATTCGGTTGCCATGGCTTCTACAAGTGCGTACAATGTTATCCATTATACCACACCCAAATGCTGTGCATAAATATAGTTAAGCCTAAATTCAATCATGGTTCAGTGTAAATCTAATTTAGCAATCAATTAGGTCTAAATTAGGAACGAAACTCGTTTTTTAAACTTTTCTCAGCCTCGGGAAAGGTTTACTCGCACTTTTTGCACATTTTACCACTTGTGTTTTGCTAACTGTCTTTCTACTCGCTTCTGATAACAATCTAAATGACATGTACTTCTTCGACGTTAGTTTCACATTTAATTTCAGTTAAAGAAACAGTGACTTTCGACGAAAAATAAAAAAAACCCAAATAAGTTTAAAACATTTAATTCTCAACGCATTAATTTGGAATGACATTAGAATTCAGTCGAGTACTTTTTAAAATTCAACATTGCATTTCAATGTTACGTTAGTTTTGTTTGTTTTTTTTTTGTTTTTTGTTTTTTTTTGTTTTTTTTTTGATTGTTTTGTTATTACTAATGATCCAAATGAAAATGTTTCACAATTGTAATTTTGCGTTTAATGTATTTCCATAACGAATTTAATGTGCTCTATTTAGTTTTAACTTAATTTGTAATTCTTTTATTTATTTATTTATTTATTTATTTATTTTTTTTAAATGCTTTGGAAACTTTTTTCAACGCCTAATCTTGAATTTTCAATCTCACCGGCAATTAATAAACTTTATACACCGTAATTTATTACGTGTCAACTGTCACCATTTAAAGCTTTGAGGCTTATTAAACCTTCTGAAACATCCAAATCGTGTTTCACACACAATAACAAACTTTTCCCTCAACACAGCCCAATTTGAATGTAAAAGAAGATAAATAAAAAATCTTTTGCAAACTCGTTTCATTCACCAAAATTTATGACTCGTTCAACTTCTATTTTTAGATAAAAACCAATGCACAAAAGTCGTCACTGTTTTGGTGGAAAATAAAATGAAATGTGTACGAAGAGTTAAAGAACAGAAAAAACTCCTATTTACCTTGTTCCTACCTGAGAATAAAAAACCCATTCTGTTACATTTTATGAGGCAAAATGCCAAAAGTTGGGCTCAGGTGACGACATCATTTCCCAGACCTCACACGAAATTCCTTCTGTTTCAAAGATCACTTACACCTCATTTCGTCATACTCTCGTCTTAAATGGAAATAAAAGCGCATTCGCGTGGTATTTACCTTTAAAATATGGTGTGGTTTGGCCGTAAGTAAACTTCCAG
>JAQFZP010002251.1:0-14430 GCA_034695745.1 Geophilus truncorum | reverse complement strand
ATTTGTTGTTGTTATTTCACCATGTTTTCATTCTAGTGTGCGAGTTGGAGGGCATGTAAACAAGGGATTTGTATGCAAAGACTAGTGGAGAGCGCGGACGTAATAACTGAAGGATTGAAGGCAGGAATATTGAGCCTCATGAACCTCGCAAGCCAAGGTGATCAGTCCAGTGGTGTGTTTTTCGTTAACTTCAACCAGGACAACACGTAAGTGCCACTTACACTCATTGGGAAACGAAAAATTGAGAGGAAATTGTGAAATTATCATTGTTCTCATCATGTGAGGTGATGTGGATGGGATTAATTCACAAAAGAATAAATTGAAATTGGGTTTTTGGTTTGACATTTGTGATTGGTTGATTATACAACATCTGTTGCATAAAATTTAATTGATTTGTGTTTTTTGGGTTTTTAATGTGTTTTTTTTTTGTGTTTTAGATCCCTGGCTGTGGGTACCAAGAAAGGATATAGACTTTTTTCGCTGAATTCTGTGGATAAGTTGGAGAAGATTTATGAAAATGGTGAGTTTTGGTTGAATTTTGAAGAAAGTTTGTGAAAAATTTGATAAAAATGATAAAAGTTGTCAATTTTTAAGTAAATAATCACAAAATTAATTGTTTTTTAATTTCTAGATTTAAAAATTGTAAAATATCAAATATTACTTTAACTTTTTAATACTTATCACCATTTCCCAGATTACTGCAAATTCCAGCCTTTTCTAACATCAGATTTTACTTTTTAAGGTTAATGACATCAATTCCAGGGTTTATAATCTTGCCAAGTTCAAATTCAACAGATTTATTTTTTTTTTAATTTTTATAAATGCAGCTGATAAGTTCTATTTTCCAACACCAGATGACCTCTGGACTAGAAATTGATGCTATAAGGGCACCACCACATCTGATTTCCTTTTTTAAATTTTTATTTATTATTTATTTATATAATGAATTCAAGTTTTGTTTACGCTGTGCTTAACTGACCCATAATCAGTCATCCATTACAAATTAGTTGTCACATTTTTCTACTTCGAAGAATTCGCGATTAACACAGTAGCCGAGTTTATGAAATGTGTTTTCGAGCGGAGAAATTGAATTTTTGAAGAGGAAAATTAAAGTGCAGTTGAATTAGCCATTTTTTATTATTATAATCATTTGTTAGTTGTCATCTTTTTTCTTTCTTAGAGTTGTTGTTTCAAAAATCATAAAAAATTCCAAAAAAGTGAACTTGACTGTAATTGTTTTTAAAAATACTTTTTCCAGAAAGCGAGGAAGTGTGCATCGTCGAACGGCTTTTTTCCAGTAGTTTGGTCGCAACAGTCAGTCTTTCATCACCACGAAAATTATTCGTCAGCCATTTTAAAAAGGGGACGGAGATCTGCAATTACAGCTATGTGAACACAGTGCTGTCAGTTAAACTAAATAGAGTTGTAAGTTGAAATGTTGATTTGTTGTTGATCATTTTTAAACGTGAAAGTTTTAATTTTAATTTTTTTTAATAATGTTTTAGCGGTTGGTGGTATGTCTAGAAGAAAGTCTCTACATTCACAATATCCGGGACATGAAGGTTTTGCACACGATTAGAGATACGCCACCGAACAGACTGGGCTTGTTTGCCTTGTCCAGTAACCAGGAAAATTCATATCTCGCTTACCCAGGCAGCAACACGATCGGAGAAGTTCAAATTTTCGATGCAGCGAATTTGGTAATATGATTGATCAGAACCAGGGCTTCGAACCGAAACGAATCTAAAAATCGATAAAAACTGAAATTATCGATTGAAACGAAATCATAACCGAATTGAAAAAAAACTGGAACAAAATCTGATTTATTTTTTCGGTTTTTAAAATTGCTATTTTCCTTGCATAATGTTGTTACATCACCAACATTTTATTCGGAAAAGTAGTATTAAAACATTTTTAAAATCTAAAATAGGTTTACAGTTTATTAGCTTTGAATTTTAAATGTGTTTGATAAGGCAAAATGTTTCAATTCCAATTATTTTGTTAATACCATTATAGTTATAAAATTTTATATGATAAAAACCATACATTCCATAATTTATAAGATGATTGATGACAAACAGTAGTAGGATTCATTATCTTTGTTATTGAAGTTTTTATAGTCTACAGAAATTGTTTTTTATACACGTACCTAAAAATGTTTTTCCAAAAAAACACAAAAACTTTAAAAATTAAGATATTGATTCCACTAATGTTATTTTTATCTAATATTTTTTTATATTTGACAAAGAAATTACTAACAGTAGTAGAATATACTTTATTCTGTCATAAAACAAAATTGGAACTGAACCGAAATTTTTACATTTTTACGAATTCGAACGAAAACCGGAGCAGAAAAATTTTTAGTTCGAAACCCTATTCGAAATAAACCCAGAATTTAGAACTAAACCCCAATTTTATTTTTATAGCAAGCAAAAGTGATGATATCAGCTCATGACAGCCCATTAGCAGCTCTCGCTTTTAATCCACCAGGCACAAAACTCGCAACTGCATCTGAAAAGGTTATTTTTTACCAAAAAAAAATCCTCAAAAACTACTTTAACCTCATTTCTAAACCTCAAAAACACTTCTAGGGCACTGTAATTCGTGTTTTCGAAGTTCAAGACGGTAGTAAACTCTTCGAATTTCGTCGCGGCGTTAAAAGGTCAATTTTTAAACCAGATCACATCTGTGACGTCACAATTTATCGTAATTTAATATTACAGATGCGTAACTATTTACTCGTTGGCATTCAGCGCCGACTCAATGTTCCTGTGCGCTTCCAGCAACACCGAAACGGTTCACGTGTTCAAGCTGGAGAACCCGACCGAGACGAAACTGACCGAGGAACCCCAGGGTTGGATCGGGTACTTCGGGCAGAAACTGATGCAGTCGGCGGCACTGTTGCCGGCGCAAGTGTCGGACATGTTGAATCAAGGTCGGGCTTTCGCAACTGTGCATTTGCCGTTTTCCGGTTTGAAAAATGTCTGTTCGCTGGCAGTGTAAGTTGGAGGTTTTGATTGGTGGGTTTTATGGGTGTGGAAGTAATGGTTTTTGTTGTTTGGTGTAGGGTTCAGAAGATTTTGCGAATTCTCGTAGCGTCGGCTGATGGGTATTTGTATATTTATAACTTGGATCCGAAGGAAGGCGGAGATTGCACTTTGTTGAAGCAGCATAGGTAGGTATTTTTTTTAGGAGTTTTACTGGGTTTTGGTTTGGATATTTGAATTTTTAGAATAAAAAAATAAATCAGAGATTCGTTATAATAAGGTTTAACCTTATTATAACGAATCTCTGATTTATTTATTTTTTTGTTTTCTTGTTTGGTGCAACGAAAACCTCGTTATTACAAATTACAAACATAATTTTCGAGTTTTTCATAACCGGAATTACTTGTAAAACAAAATTTACTTGAATTTTATGCGAATTTTGCACAATTTTTCAACATAAGGATTTAACATAAAAAAATTACTTTAAAAAAATTTTTGTGACATTGAAAAATCTCGGGATAGCGAAATTTCGTTGTAACGGGGTTCAACTATTGCGACATTTACTCAGATATGTGTATATTATACTATACAGTGTATAATTAACTGTGATCAAGCTTTGAATTTGCTAAAAATTTGTATACTCAATTGTCTAAAACCGGAAGTGATGAAATTCGTATTATGTCAAAGTCAAATTATACAGGGGTCTGATAAACTCACGTATAATTGATGAGATTTATTAAGATTTTGAGAGATTTATTGAAATTTGTAGAAATTTTTAACAATTTTTTCTCACAAAAATTCAATAAATTTTTTTTTTTTTATTAAACTTAGGCTCGACGGACAACAAGAAGCCCCGGCCACAACCCCAGCAGAAGTAATCCCTTCTGTCTCTTCATCGCCAGTTGAAAAATCCCCACTGAGCGTGAGCCCCAGCTACGCTTCGACGGTCCGCAAGACCGAAACAACAGCGCCACCACCAGGTATAAACTTAAAACATAATAAAACTACCTTCACATAATAAACAGTGTAAAATGCTAGTTGCAATTCACTGCAATTTTAATCACATAAACCCATGCATGAGAAACTATGTTTGCTTCAACTTCTTCGTTCCGCTTATACACCCATAAAATAACGGTTCGAAGTTAGTTTCTAGCAGAATTAGAAATTGATTGCTAACTGTTGCAAAGGAAGTGGTGATTTTTGTATTTCTTCCTTCACTGATTTGCCACCCGTGTCTCTGGTCGCAGGATTACCGAGTTACGCAAGAATAGTGAAGGGAAATTCAAGTGTCCGTTCAACGACAGGTTTGTTTATTGCTCTTTTGGGGACTTAACATGGGATTTTTTTTTTGTTTTTTTTTGTTTATTTTATTCTTTTTAGATTTTAGATAAAACTAAAGGTATTTCTTAATTAGGGAAAGTTTGATAAATTTTTTTTTTTCTGTTTAATTTTTCTCTTTTGCTGTTTTTTTTTTTAGTGGCTGTGATAGTGTAAGTGTATATTTTTCATTTTTTGTTTTGTTTTGTTTTGTTTGTGTTTTTGTTGAGTTGGAAATAATTGAATTGTGCCTGTGTTCTTTGTAATGTTTTGCCTGTGCAATGCATTACATTGGATGTGGCTACAGTAAACAGTTTGGTCTGTTGTTACCATGTTATTTGGTAAATTAGAGCATTGAATAAGTAAATATCTAGAATTTTATTTATTTATTTATTTTGGTGGGTTTTGTGCATTTTCTTAAGATTGTGGTAGTTACACTGAGAAGTTTAATTTTTTCCATTGGAAAATTTATTGGAAAGCTGTTATAGAGAGTTGAATTTCTACAACATCTGAAAGTTGATGGAAAATTATAATAGAAAATCAAAACTTTGTCTCGATTTTTATAACAATTTTCTATTTAAATTCTGGGAAAGGCAGTTTTTTTTTTTTTTCTGAAAAGTAGTTGTAGTAAAGACAACTTTACAACTTACGTGAAAGTTGTTTTTCAAAGTGTGAAATGTATATTTTTCATCAACTTTTCAATATATTTTTCAATTGAAAAGTTTTTATTTCCTGCAGTGTGTGTAATTAAAATAACAAAGTGCGATCTAACTTTGAATTTGGTAAAAATTTGTATACTCTGATTGTTCACAAGTGGAAGTGACGAAATTTGCGCACTATGAGGTTGGCAAATCAAAGCAATTACATTTCACAAAGAAGTCCCGAAGATGGACGACTAAATCACTGGAGTCGATTCGTTCGGATACATGTGAACCAATGTCTGTTAAGTCAATTGAAGGAGCCAGATACATACTCATGTTGATTGATAATTATTCGAAAAGAACCTACATCTATTTTCTTAAATCGTCAAATTATGCAGGTGTCCGACGAACTCAAATATAGTTGATGAGATTTGGTAAGATTTTTTGAAAATTCAAAATCAGTATGAAGATTAGAAAAGATTTATTGACATCTTTAGGAATTTTTTAAAACAATTTTTTAAAGGATTTGCATATTTTTTTGCAACATATTTAAGATTTACAGTGATTTCTACTGATTTTCTTTAATTCATCAACAAGACTTAGCCAATAAGATTACCCCGCCAAAATTCTTCTAGATATTTACTTCCTTCAATTATTTCTAAAACTTGTCTAACCCACCCACACTTAACCCCCTCCTAACCAACCATTACATTTTACCTTTTTATTGCAGAGATTGACAATTTCCAGGAGATGACCAGTCCAACATCAGAATCACCAATCAAAGGAAACCTAAACCTGGACGACGAAAGCGAATTTCCACCCATGACTCAGAAAAATGACTGAACTGAACTGAACCCTCTTAACTTATCACACTTACTGAATCCATAAAAAATAATAATAATATAAAAAAAAAAAAAAATAATAAAAATAAATAAATAAAAAAAATGAATCAAAGCGAGCAGAGCAGACCAGTGTTTCCTCCAACATGACAAGTGTTGAATGTTTTCTTATGTACGGTTTATCAACGCTGCTGAGCGATGACCAAATGTCGAAATTTGAAGGAAAAAAAATTAATGTAAAATGGTTTTATCTCGCACAATACACAATTATTCTAATCACTCAAATATAAATTTTAAATTGTTTTATCTATTTTGGTTTTAGTTGTACTGTCGAATCCCGTTACAACGAGACGCAGGAGACTGAAAAATTTGTACGGTATAACGAGTTTTTGTTATATTATGTTAACGTATGTTTATTACTTAACGTGATGGCTATTTTTGGCCAAATTTCGTTACGAAAATCTCGAAAATTACATTCGTAATAACGAGGTTTTTTGTTATAATGGAGTTTTATATATTAATGTCACTAAGTCTGTCACTGCCTCGTTGCCAACAACTCCATCAACCTTGTAATAAATTGCATTTTAAGGAAGGTATATATCGTAAATCGGGAAATTTTAATGGATTCGTTATAACGGGATTCAATTGTAATTATTATAATTATAAACGGTGAATCAGAATTCAATTGTTTTTAACAACTGAATTTTAACTAACCATGCACAAATTTACCGTAAAATCACGATGTAGAGATCCAATACAAGTGCCTATAAGATAAGATAATCTTAGTAAAATTTAAATTTAATTTTTTTTTTTTTTTTTTTTTTATATATAAATTTTATTTATAATTGAATTAAAGTTAGTGCCATAAAATATTGTAATACAAAATCACGATTTATATCCACTGTAACTCAGTTACAATTACATCATGATGTTACGGTAAAAGAAAAAAAGTTAGATTTAAAAATCATTCCAAAAAAAAAAGACTAAAAATTATAAAATTTAAAAAATATTTTTCCCAACTACCAAATGATTAATTTTTTAAATCATAATTTTATTGTACAGTATAATTATGTTCTTTAAATAAAATATATAAAAATGTAAATAAATAATTTACAACTCGATATTTTACTTCATTTGGTAGTTGTATACGATAGTTTAGTCATTTATTTCTTTTATTATGTATATGTAAATATATAAAAGTGATAGAAATTATAGATTTCCATCAGGGTTGTTTGTTCCACCGCTAGATTTCGCTGCTGCAACTAGCAACGCCATCTTACTTAACTAGTTTGCTTCTTTTTGCACTTTTTGGACAATTCTGACAAGAATTTGTGAAGACAGAGTGAGAATGACACTCAAAACACCTTTGTTCTGCCGCCTGGTGGCAGAATAATGAACTAGAATGATTATGATTGTGATGTGATTTTGGTGATAATTTTTTTTTAATTTAATTTTTTGCAAAATAATTGGTAGAATTTCGGTTTAATTATTTGTTAACACACTCTTTAAGGTTTTTGGACATGTCCACTCTTCACTGCCCAATCTCAATTGCAATGTAGTTAGGGATGTCTGAAATCACAAGTAAAAGAAAAAATTATTTTGTCTCTGCATTGATGTTTGTAAAATGGTATGGAAAAATGTGTTTTAACTTTAAGATTTAATAAATTGTGTACAAAATTTTTCAAAAAGAGTTAAATTTATACTTTTAAGAATTTCTTTTTCCTTATGTTTAAATTCCAAAATTCATTTCCTTAACTTGAAATCTTCAAAATTTAGACGAAAACAAGAGGAAGATGAGGTATCGTGCGCCTTTTAACGGTTCCTGACTTCCTGAGTATTGGGTGTTGCTCTGTCTCTAGACAACTGAGGTACACATGGGCTTCAAATATAAGTGATTTCTCCACTTTATGACCTTCATTCAGTGAATTAAGTGTGAAAATTGAGTACAATGAATGTAATTTTATACATTTTTACACTTTTTTCCATCATCGGTGACGTAGTTTCACAATCAAAGAGGGAATACGATGAAAAACACGGAGTTTTATACGCAAACAATTGCGAAGGTAAATCTGAAATCATTTTCACTTTAAATTACATACGACTTAATAACAATTAATTTATTTTACAGTTTGCAAATACTTAGCCATAGAATTGGAGTTGAAATTGAAGGAAACGGGTAAAACTCACGATGTGTTAGAACTAGGATACGACATGGATCCGAAGAAAAAGAAGAAACGACAATATAAAAAATCGTAATTTTATAAAATAATAGAAATAATCGATTTTAAAAATTATATAACAAATTTTATTTATTAGGGAACTGCGGTTAATCGAATCAATGGATGGAATTTGCGATAAGATGTTGGATTATAAAATCCATAAAGAACGAAAAGACAGCACGAGGATAGATAAAGACATGAGCCAAACGTTCAAAACTTTACACGGACTTGTGTAATTAATTTCTACAATTAATTATTTTCTACAATGTAAAATTGCTTCTTATTTATAAAAGCTTTTATTTATTTTTGTGATGCATGATTCGAAGTTAATATTTTTTTTTATTTTTTATTTTTATATTTTTTAAAAATATTTTTAGGGATAAAGGAGTTAAAGTTGAATTGGGTATACCGTATGAATTGTGGGATAAACCGTCAGCTGAAATCACTGATCTCAAATCTAAAGTAGGTTAATTTGAGAGGTTTTTGTGTGTTTTTTAATTTTTGTTGTTGTTGTTTTTAGTGTGAAAATTTACTAGAAAGATACGAAGATGATATTAATGATTGGTATTTCAACCATCAGGATGTAATGTTGAAAGATTTTCTGTGTTCTGGAAGAGTTTTAAGGGAGGGTGATGATGGTAAATTATTTATTTATTTATTTAAAAAAAATTATTTAAGTGTTGTAATTGTTGAATTTGTGCTTAGATTGCTTGGTTGAAAACCCTCAAATTGAAGAAGAGGAGAAAAAAGAAGAGAAAAAGAAGACTAAAAGAAAGAATAAAACAGAATTGTGATATTATGTTGTTTTTATAATATTTTAGAATAAATTTTCATTTGTAATCAATTGAATCATCAATCAATTGAATCAATCAATTGAATCATGAAGTAAAATAAACATCGAATTTTGAGATCAAAAATTAGAAAAATGAATTTTAATTTTAAATTTTAACACCTTCGAGTGACGTCGCTTGGTTTAAAATAAATTCCTATTTAAAAACGGACACTTTTCATATTTGTATCGATTTTTATTAAATTAAATAATTTCTAAATAAGTAAGTAAATAAATAAATAAATAAATAAAGAATGCAAAACTAAATAGCGTTTTAATAAATAAATCTTACTTCCAAAACCCTCCACCTGGATGGCGCTAGTTGTCGCGAATGACGGAGCAGTAATGGCAACAAGCATTTCTCCTCAACATTACCAGCCTTTACTTTGTTATTGACAAAACATAGCGTTGAAAAAACATAAAAATGGCACAGAAAATGGTAAGTGCCAACACATCAACAACTCTTCCTAAAATACTCGAAAAAAAAAACTCACAACACCCATTTAAAACCCACAGAAATCCCCTTCCAACACAATTCCATCCCAAACAATTAAAACAAGTTCGAAACAACAAAAAAAAAAAAAAAAAAAAAAAGAACAGCACAAAAACAAATTTAATTCCCACATTTTCTTATTTCAGATAATCCGAATTCAGTCCCCAGACGGAACTAAACGAATCGAAACGTCAAATAGAGACACGACATCGAGTTTATTCGAAAGAGTAAATTTTCCGTGTTAAAATAATAAAATTTTATTACAAAATTAATAATAATAATCTCTAGGTTCGAGACGCATTTTCCCTGACTAGTTTCAACTTCGTACTATTCAGAAAACCGAATAAATCGGAAGAATTGATTTCCTCACGTAGTAAATCGCTGCTATCTTACGGAATCAGGTAAAAATTTCGATTTTCTATTGTGAAATGTATTTAATTTTTGTTAATTTAATTTCTAGACATGGAGACATGCTTTATTTACATCCGCTAAACGGAACTATAGTTCAGGGAGGTTCGAAAGAGTCGACGGCATCTGGAATTTCGATTAGTTCTGCACAAAGCGGAAGTCTCATGAGTGTCGTCGAAGATGACGTAGATGTTTATTTGCAGAAACAAGATGGGAAAATAGAGCGAGGAAGAGATGATCGTTTGTGAGTTTTGTGTTTGATTTTACATTTTCTAGTGTTCAATAAATAAAATTTTTTTTTTTTTCCAGATGTCAACATAATCAGAAATCCAAATGTGTTCATTGTGCGCCGTTAGAGGTTAATTACTTAATTTACACAATTTAATAATAATTTTTTTAAATTTTTTAAATTTTATTGATTTTTTAGCCGTATGATGAAGAGTATTTGCGTGAACATAACTTTAAACATATGTCATTTCACGCTAATCTGCGTAAACTTAAAGGCGGTGTTGACAAGTATTAAATTAAAAATAAGATTTAATAGGAACTTGAATTTAATTTTCGAAAATTTTATTTTAGAGGGAAATTTGCAGCTTTGGAGAACATTTCGTGCAAAATCAAATCCGGATGTCAGGATCATTTACCCTGGCCCAAGGGTATTTGTTCCAAGTGCCAGCCGAATGCAGTCACGTTGAATCGACAAGTAAATTTGATTTTATTTTTTTTTTAAATTTATAGCTCGAGTGAACTGAACTGGTGGATCATTAAATGTGAATCAACACATAATATAATTTATTTAATATCTCTCAGTTGTACCGTCACGTCGACAACATCGTGTTGGAGAATCCTCAAATTGCAGAGCGATTTCTTGACTACTGGCGGACCACTGGTCATCAGCGCATCGGATTCGCGTTTGGACGTTACGAACCGCACAAAGATGTGCCGTTGGGGATTAAAGCAACGATAGCTGCAATTTACGAACCACCGCAAGTAATAATTAAGTTTTTTGAATAATTTGACACAAATAACTCGAAATTTCTTTCAATCTCAGGATAGTTCCCGCGATTTAGTCAAACTCCTCCCAGACGACAAAAGGGATCTCGTCGACGACATCGCTCGCTCTCTCGATCTACAAAGAATCGGTTGGATCTTCACAGACCTAATCGCGGAAGACTTGACCAAAGGAACGGTGAAACATTTTCGTAACATGGTAAAAACATCCAAAACATCAACAAAAACATTAAAATAATACAATTTCTCTCTCTCTCTCTAAACTAGAATTTCCATTTCCTAAGTGCTCAGGAATGCATTATGGCAGGCCACTTTCAAAATCAATACCAGAACCCTTGCAAACTAGCGCCAGACGGGTACTTCGGCTCCAAGTTCGTCACCATTTGTGTCACCGGTGACTCCTCGAACCAAGTTCACATGGAAGGATACCAAGTATCGAACCAGTGCATGGCTCTGGTTCGAGACAACTGTCTTCTGCCGACAAAAGATGCGCCGGAATTAGGGTACATTCGCGAATCGACGAACGAGCAATACGTTCCAGATGTGTTTTTTAAGGTTTGTAATTAAAGTGATAGTGTCATGAATTTTTTTTTTTTAATTTTATGTAAAAAAGAATGAGGAAAAATGTTTAGTTTACTTCGTGAGAGTTAATTTTTTGCGGAAATTTATTGAAAATTTTTAAGTTAAATGTCAGTTTGGTTTAAAAATAAAGTCCTGACCCGAGGGTTCGGACAAACCAAAGATCAATTGATGAGATTTTATAGAAATTTAGGAGATTTATCACATTTGTAGAGATTTATCGGATTTTAGAAGATTTGTAGAGATCTTTGGAAGCTAATGATGTGAAACTGTTGGTTGCTATTTTGATGACGTCATCACCCAGCACATTTAGAAACTTAAATATCAAGATTTATTGTGATTTGCAAAGATTTGTAGAAATTTATTGGAATTTTGCAAAGATTTTTACAGATTTATAAAGATCTTAGAAATTTTTTTTTACGAGATTTTTGTCACCAAAATTTGAAAAAAAAAAAAAATATCATGACATTATCACTTTAAATTTTCACAAAAAAATTAAAATTTTTTAATCTATACGATTTTTAACATAGGAAAAAGACAATTATGGTAACGAAGTGATGCAACTAGCCCGTCCATTACCGATCGAATATTTACTCGTGGATGTACCGTTGTCGACCCCAATGGAACCGATGTCGACATTCACGCTTATTCCCGGAATTAAGCCTTTCCCCGTTGAAAACAGACGGCTCGATGGACATTTACAAGTAAATTTCATACAAAACGTATTTTTTGAACCTTCGCCGCACCGGGGAAAGGGCACGTCTCGTACCATCCATGCCGAGTTTTTTTTGCACATGGCGTCTGCGTGTCGGGTTTTAAAATACACATGCTGGTATAGTGTGTAAAATTAGACATTCTGATGGGCCCTTACATTGGTTGTCATTAGAATGTCTTTAAATAAACCGAAAATTGATTTTTGGTTTTAAAAAGTATCTTTACAATGAGTTGTAAAGCCACATAGGTTTTGGCAAACTTAAAACCTGATGCGCAGCTAATGCCTGGTATGGCGAAAATTTTAAAATAAAAGGGGGAGGTGTGACCTAGATTCGATGTATTTCGGGTTTTCATGCAGCAAGGGGCTGCTTTTAATGTTTTTGCATGCAATTAGAATTTTAAACTTGAATAATTTTTATTAATAGCAATTATGAATGTTTTTTCTTCAGTAATGCATTTATAAATGAAAGGAAAAGTCAAGAAATTTCAGCCACCTGAGCGTAATATTTATATTTTTTTTTTATTTTATTTTTTTTTAATGTGACATGAGTCTTTTAGACTCGGCATGGGACCCCAAAATTAAATTTTTGATAATTTTTAATACTTTTTTGTAGGATTTTCACGCTTTGTCAGAGTATACCCGGCAGTTCACGCCCGAAACATTTTTAGATGCGGCTTCCGATTTTCATTTTCTCTTGTACATAGCCAATATGGATTCGTTACCTTTGAAAGTAATAATTAAAAATTAAGAATTTTTAAAATTAATTTTAAAGTTTTTATAATTGAAATTTTTGATTTATTTTTTAGGAATGTATGGGCCCGCTATTAGACGCAGTTAAAACTAAAGATAAAGGATTGGCAAACGTATGGGCACGAAGCGAGCAATGGCAGACTGTAGAGCAACTAATGGCTGCTCAAGGTATTTATTTTTAGAAAATTATAGGTCACGTGAACTGGTTTATTATTAAATATGAATCTACTCATAAGTCATAACAAACAATAATTAATCGTCGCCAAATGATTTTCAGACACGTTAAAATTTATACAAGTCGATCGCGAAAAGTGATTGTCAAAAGGAAAATGAATTATGGGAGTTGCCGCGATTTGTGACGTCACGAAGTCCGCTGCCCCTGTAGCGGGAATTGCCCGCAATGCTTTCATTGTTTTTCAGCAACTGATCCAAGATTTAGTCTCGAAATTCTCTCAGGCAGTTTCCGTGTGTCACAAACTCAGAATTCCCAGAATCCATTTTTTTCTTTTGACATTCACCGTTTGCGATTTTTTTTTTTTTTTTACACAAAATTTAACTTGTCAAAAAAACCATTTATCGACGATTAATTACTATTTGTGATGTGTTGATTCATATTTAATAATAAATTTGTTCAGTTAATATGACCCTTAATTTAATTTAATTATTTATCTAGGGACTCCGTCACCTTCGACATCCAACACTGAATTCCTCGGTGCGTCTCTATGGACATGTAACCACTGCACTTTTCTTAATCAACCCACACACAGTCTATGCGAAATGTGTGGTCTGCCACGAAATGCTTCGTAGAGAAAACTACGATAGATGCGCGATAGATGCGATGTTTTTTGGAAACGTATTTATGATAAAAGTAATCATGTCTTGGTTACCAGCGCTGAAAATTTGCTCTTAAGTTGGAAATTAAATAAATAAAACAAACAAAATGTAGGAATTGAGTTGAGATCGATCAATTGTTTATGCGTGAATAGATTTTGTTATTTACACTGTTTTATAATGCTATAAGATTGTTTCATATTTATAAATGTAATAAATGAGGGCTAGTATATTAAAAGGATCCAATTACCACTTTTTAAAACTAGGGAGTAGTCTTGTGTCAGTTTTGAGAAATTCAAACACAATTTTGCAACAAAAAAAAGTATTTATTTGAATTTTATTTTGATTATTATGTTTTACATAACATTTCAAAATATGATAAACAAGATTTTGAACAATTTATCATATATTTTAAACATTATTTAATTATTTATTTATACTCCAAAGGATTATATTACAGTTGGTGATCAATTAAATGCGTTTGGAGCTTTTTGCGAAAATGAGAGCAGTGGGATTTATATTTATTACGGGAGCAGAGATATATTTCACTACTTTTTTCTTAAGGGAGAGAGTTCCATTAACGAAATAAGTTTCCATTAATTATACAAATATTAATCGAAATGTTATTTCAAAACATGAAAAAAAATTAAGACAAAATTAGAAACAAATTTTCTTAATTAAAACATTTTCGGATTACAAATCAACTTATGTTTTAGAACCTTCCAATCGTTAATTTGACACTCTTTGCAACAATATCTAGCTCTGCGACACTTCCCACACTTCATCTCACACCCACTCTTCCCACAATACC
>JAQFZP010002250.1:0-14431 GCA_034695745.1 Geophilus truncorum | reverse complement strand
AATACATACAGTACTATAATGTCAGATATAATCTTTCAGTTGCTGATATTGACTCTGACATAAATTTCAGATATATTCATTAATGGACCCACAATGTGTAATATTTCCTCAAATGTTAGTGGAGTCATTTTGAAAGTTTGAAAAAAATATTCTGGATTTTCTCTTATCATATCAGGAATCTGTATAGAAATTTGAAATAAATTATTTTGTGTATCTATTGGATCAAAAAAATGTGTTTTCAAATACCGCTAAATAAAAGTCTCCATTCAAATTTCTAAGCCTCAAATATGGTCTGATACAATATCTTCTGATATTAGGTCTATTAATTACCATTTTTGCTCTAATTTCTTCTACTATCGTTTTTATTATTGCCTTTAATAACCTTTTTATACGAGGTGTGTACAAAAAGTATCGGACCTTTGGCCGGGAAAATTAAAGTTATTCACCTGTAGGGTTTAAACCTTAATCCTATTCAAAGTACTCTTCTTGGGACTGCACACACTTCTCCCACCGCTCCTGCCATTGTTGGATGCATCTTTGGAAGGCCTGTTTGAGAATGGCGTACAGCTCCGCCGTCATCGACATAATTCTGCTGCATTTCATAAAGTGCAACAAATAAAGAATTCAATGGAAGTTTTTTCCAATTGATTTCGTCCTTAATTTGTCGATTAATGCTTTCACTATTATTATTCGTTGGCTCATTTGTCTGAAACGCTGAATATTTTCGAGTAATTAACTTCGCAGAATTACACAAAATGTCTTCCTTCAATTCATTGTCGAAGTAAGTTTTGAAACTTTTAGTCCACAGTTTGCTAAGTCGATTATACCTTTCGTCAAAATCATCTGTTTCACATTCCAACAACATTTCGACATTATTAACATACACAGTATAGTCAACCGATTTTGCATGACATTGGTTTTGATAATTTTTCTGAATGATTTCGTTATCGCAGCTTCTCTGTCGAGTGTCGGATGTAATAGGGATATTGGAGAACAATGACAAGTTTATTGACTCTTTTGTCTCGGACCAAAATGCCTCGTGCACTTTAGTCGTCTTAGTTTCATGAAACATAAAAATGCAGGAAATATGGGATCGTTTTCAAGTTAAATGTTTTTGACAACCAACACAGTTACGTAAGAATCGGCGCAATTAAACGTTGTATCCACAGATATCACTTCTGCAAGTCCGTGTTCTTACTGCTCCTTTTTAAAACTCTTTTATAACTTAGATTTCACACTTGTACCACCTTGTGCATTGATCACGCTAGTGCGACGAGTCATAAGTGGTTCGCAAAGTGCTAAACCCAATTCTTCAAGAAATCTTTTTAGGCTGCATTTTACACTATTATGTGCAAACCATTCCGGACAATTAAAACGAAAAATAACGAAGGCATTTAAATTTTTTTAGCCTTTGTAACTTCAGATTTTTGCATTTCTAGAATTCCTTAAGATTTTTGCATTTTTGGGATTCCTTTAGATTTTTTCATTTCTGGAATGTTTTTATGTTTTTTATTAATATCTGGTGAAACATTAATTGAACTATTTTCAACTAGTAAAACATGACTGTGGATCATTATCAAATGATTGTAATTTTTTTTTAATTTTCACGTATTCATAAAACTTCGTCTTTAGTCTTCTTGACCACCGTGAGTAAGCCTGTAGTCTAATGTGAAATGTATTTGTACATTTTAAAGCCTCTACAACCTTGCTTCAGAATCCATTATTATTTTTGCAATCAGCAGTAATTTGAATTTATTTTTATTTCTTTTTTTTTTTTGGAAACACGCCATTGACTTTCCAAAATATTTTTCAAAAAGATTATCAGTTTCTAATCATGTTTATGATTCATTGCTTGAAGTAAGAGTGTTTTTTATAATAAATAATTAAAGCTACAAAATTTAGATTAAAATAACATTTTTAGTTTCATGTATTATTATTCAGGTTGAATACGAAGAACAAATATTATGTGGTCATGACCGTCTGTTTGCTTCTCAAAGTACCCCCTGAATGGTAGGGGGTAAAACGGCACACTCATTGTTCCAAGTAGGTAAGTGCCAGTTGGCACTCCTCGCAGCTCATTTACTCCTGTTGGAGGATATGGAGGCTGCGGCTGCATCTGCACCTGCACCTGTACCTGCAGGTTCGGATCCATTAGCGGTGGGTCTAGATGTTGCTGCTGCTGTTATATCACTAGTTGATTATTGCTATGGTTATGTCCACGGCCTCCTCCTCTGTATAATCTAAGCCCAGAAAGTGTTAAAAAGTGGTAAATTTCTAAAAATTAAAGTTTATAGAAAAAAAAATTTAAAACTAAATTACTAAAATATTTTAGAAGTTTAGAAATTAAATATTAATTTTCATTTAAAAAATCCTTAATAAACATAAATTTCAACTTTCTAAATTAGTGATTCGCCTTTTCTTGTTTCTGACTAGTCCCAATATTTCAAAATGTAAATCAGCTAGATCCTCTTCATGAACTTTATTCAATTTCGTATTCAAGTAGGCAAGAAATGTATCATTAGGTGAAACTGGTTGCTTTTCTGGCTGTGCAGTAGTAAGCTTAATTAATTCCGCAATTGCTGCATTATCGTTAGTTACACAAGTGGAAATTGTGTTTCCAATTCGATCGATAGCCTTTGATAAAATAACGTCGGTTTTTCGCTTTTCTCTTGTGACAGCTAACCACGGCTTCGTCCACGTTTACGGCCACGGCCTCGTCCACTTTTTCCACTCGAAACAATTTGCAAAACTGGCCACATGGTATAGCTTCAAGTTTAAAATTCAAAGCAAAACATCACTGAACATTTGTTCTTATATAGAGTCATTGCCATTGTTTGTTTTTTTACTAGCCAATGAGAATAAGGAAGAAGACAGTGGGTATTAAAATCTGATGTCCACTCAGATGGCCACAATTTTGCTGTTACTTGGGAATAGCAAATAGTTCACTATTGTTCTCTAAATATGCTTTGTTAACTGTGCACTACCCCCCCCCCCCCCCATAGTGCTCTTGGCGCCGATATAATTGCCCTGTCTGGCTACCTTAATGCTTATTTCAAAGGGCTTCAATATTTCTCTTATTTCTTTCTCTTTTAAGTAAAGTTAAACATCAAAGTAGAAATGTGATGGCCACGACAGACCACCTTAGTTTATTAACCGAATTACAAAAGCATAGTATTTACAAAAAACAGTCGAAACGATATCACTTATGGAAGACGAGTGAAAGTAAATTAAACAACAATAAGTAAAGATCGTAAAACGATTGTGCTAAAACGATTGTGCTCATCGAAAATGCACAACTAAAATCAAAACACTTTCCTCTTTAATCTGTTGAAAATATACATTATAAATAATGTTTTTATATACTAAAAAGGTGATATTCTTACCGCTTTGTAGACGGAAAACAACGTGGATAGCTTTGATTTCACTTGGGTGTGAGTGCGATTATAACCGGACTCACTCAGCCTACTGGCGATCGCATCATACACCACGCGGTTTCGCTTCATTGATGTAAGGTCGGTTTGGACCTTGTCCTCATGCCAAATGTCCAATAAACAATTTATTTCGGCATCACTCCATGTGGACCACTTAGTGGCAGCCATGTTGGTTTGGAATGTAAGATGAAAAATTACTCAACATGCATGGCGAGACTTTGAGAAATGACGTCAGGTTATAGAACTCTCTTCTACAACTTTAAGTTGTAGAAGATCTGCCATTTTGTTCTGACTTGTAGAAAACTCGATCAAGTGTGAACACCAGTGTTTCTGAAACTTGGCAGGTTATGTAGAAAAGTGGTTCAAGTGTGAACTAGGCATTAGAAAAAAGCATAAAACACATCAAAATTACAAAATAAATCATAAAACTAACAAAATCACTTATGAAAATATCAAGAAACACTTCAAAATCACAAGATAAATTAAAAGCAGTTAAGAAACACTTCATAGGAACAAATTCACGTTGAAAAAATAATTTAAAAAATTTTTAAAAAAAAAATTTCCTATTCAAGACTCGTGCATGTGTCAAAGTGACACATGCCTGGTACACGTCCGAGGGGTCAAAATGACCCTTCCGGCCGTTCTAGTGTTAAACAAACGACATTTTTTAACGCAATTACTCCTGTATACCGCAAAAACAATCTTAACTCAGTTGCCTTCCATCTATCAAACTCTTTCAACCCTCTATATTTTCTGTTAAACTCAAGTTGCACATATTTACTCAATGTTGTTATGAGTTTGAAATTGTTTGTAATTTAGAGAAAGAAAGTCGAACACAATAATCACCATTTATGAAAAATTGTACAATTTGTTTCAAACATCCTAGACATCCTATGCATGTAATCCAAAGGAAAATTCTTAATTATGTCAATTTTTAACTCTTCTAGAGAAGATATTCCAGTGTGATGTTTTTCGTTTTTTTTTTCTCTGAATGTTTTGTCTGTTCTTTGCTTACAAGTGATATTTAGATACACAACCTTTCCTCTATAATATGTGCTTTCCACTTCACATTTATCACAACAATAATAAGCTCCATGCTGTTTAATACACTTTATAATAACTTTGGTTGGAGCATCACAAACAAAAGTCACATTAGAAGGTTGACAAATATATAAAATACCATTATATAGAATTTCATTGTTAAGAACATCGTTCAATTCTGAGAAAATGTTGAAAAATGCATTTCTAGAGAAGAAGGTTTTTTTCCATCACAAAATGCTGACACAATAAATGGTGTTTTGTTAACAGCTTCTTTTACTGAACACAAAATAGGCCAAACTTGCATGCCAGAACTCTTGGATAAAGGTATAAGCCATCAATGTTAAAATGCAACCGTTAATTCCATCTGCTATTTTCTGATGCAAGCCTTTTTTTAATCCCAGAAATACAATTTTTCTAAATTCAAGTTTCTCTACTTTTGATTTTCGTTCTGGAAATCTATCCTTTAAATAAAGTTGCGTAATTGTTGGCTATCAGTGAGTTTTGCAATTTATTTACATTCGATTCACTTACTGTACGGTATTAATGATAATTTTTTTTAGAAGTTATAGATATTCTAGTGCAGCACTTTCTTGTGAAAATTGAGGTTTAATAATATTATGACAATAAATTAAAAATTCTTTGTTTTTAAATGATTATTAGTTTCTTATAACAAATTGTTCTTTAAGAAGAATGTACGTTGTATTATTTAAATCACTGTAGTAAAAACAATGTCTAATAAAAAAAATTATAAAGTAAAATGTTGTTAAAAATTATAATTTTATAAAGTTCATTTATTGTTAGGCTTCTCAGCTAATCTCGTAAAACCATCAAGATGCTGTTCATAGCGACACCTATTCGTCATCTTTTATCAACTTTTATCAGTTTTGTATCGACTCATAAACGACACATTAAACCATCACCAATGCATAATCAAAGTATAAATTGTATGAATCAAATAACACAGCAATAAATCACTTGTAATAATGGTAGCTATCAATAACGAGTTCGTAACTCTTTTAACACAATTTAATAACCTCACTTTCAATTTTCTGAAATCAAATACCATAAAATCTATCTGTGTGACTCCTACCTTAATTAAATTGAGTTCTCAGAATAAACCGAACAAAGACAATCCCAATTAGAGTCCTTTTTTTCCCATACAGATTTTATCAATTTCATGACTTTGTAAGCGGTTAAAGGAGGGCCTGTAATCCTCCGGCCGCCTAAAGGCCTTTTCGCTGCTGGCTGGCCATCGGAGGCTGTTTTTACCGAGCTTTCCGATCGCTCTGGCTTCGATTCGGCCCTGGATCACATGTGAGGAGAGAGAAATAATTGTAGCTTTCGGCTGAAAGGGTGAAGCATAACTAACTTTATTCTCGTTATCATTGCACATTAGCGCCGCGCGGAGGCGCTACGGGACTTCTGCCCGCTTACAATTTCTTATATACCATAATTCTAATTTTATATGCTGATTGATTATTGAAAAATACAACACGTATTCAGTCAAATCATTTTTGTACTTTTTTGAGACGATTTAGTGCATGGCTTCCATTGATTTGCAATGATTCCATTTCTCACTCTATTTGAAATCCAAAATGACAAAATCACATTTCCTGTTTTTAATGTCACTTGTGTCCGATTAATTAAAAAAGTTCAAATTTGAAAGTCATCTCCATGCCCATCATATTGTCCTAAATAGAAGCAATTGAAACTCCCCAAATGAAAAAATTGGATTCTTGCCACAGATTCATTTGTATGCAAGAAGTTAAACAATTCTGAAATGACTGTAATTTATTTTCTTTTTTCAATTGAAAAAATATAAAATAATAAATTAAAAAAATCTCGGAAATAGTGTTTTGAAAAAAGTTATTCCGGTACTGGTGTTACTGTACAAGGTACATCAATTTTTGAAATACAGTAAATACTTCAAGAGTAAAAATAAATTTAAAAAAATTCCGTGATAAACAAATTTTGTAATAAAATTTCATTGAGTATATTGAGGAATCTCCAAGAGTCAGAGGTGTAGAATTTTTTTTCTTGCTGTATTGTTAATAGAAGTAACAGATTTTATATTAGGGGTGCTCAAATGTGATATTTCTCAAGATTATTTTAAAAATCAAAGAAAATGCAATAAAAATTGAATTGTCTACGTGTTTACTTTTTTTAGGTAATAAATAAACAAAATCTATAAAAACAACGTTTTGATTATCGACACACTTTCCATTCGAGTTTTTAAATTTGCATCATTTTTCGATAATTAATTCAGAATTGATCTTGAAAACTCAACCTTGCTCAATCCCACTTTTCTTATCTCGAAAAACATACACAATTTTTCTTTACATCATTGTGCCAAGCCTACATAACGCAACTAACACCTTTTGCTGCAATAGAAAACAATAAAAACTTATTTATTGCTTTTTACATCTCTAATTTTCTCTTTCTAAATCATAAGTCTTGTGAAATGTGTATTTTTTCCGAGCACAAAAATTATAATTTGTTGTTTATTTGTGACCACCTAAAACAGGTCGACATCGCCTTAGCTGATGCGAGAATATAATGGATTTTCTTTGGTCAAAATTTTTTATTGGCGGATTAAAATTTTTACTCGAAAGTGTGGGAAAATGCTTCTTGTTGGTGCTTTGTTTACTGTTTCCACTTTGCATTTAAATAGCTTGATCATGTTTAAACTTACTCTTTAAGTACCTTACTTATAAAATTAAGCTTGACAAGGCTTTTAAGGGAATATGTAAAAAATGTGAAATATATTTAAGCTCTTGTTACATGTTTTGTAATTTCAAGCGACCTCTTGTTAAAATTATGAAACCTTTCCAGACATTTTACAAGTACTCAAAATCACTCTGACGAAAACCATTGAATGTATTATATATAGAATTAAAAAAATAATTTCAGTGTTTATCCCAAAAAACCCAAACTACGTGACTGTGCCCAAGACATAATATCAAAAACAAAACCAAGTAAACTTTTACATGCTGGCTTTAGATGAATGGATCTGTCAAGATAAATAGAAATAATTTGAAAGCGTAGTAAATCAATCTAAGAAATAAACAAACATTTATATAAAAATTAACAAAAAATATAATAAAAGTACAGGTGAATCGTAGTCCACAAAACATCGAAAACACTTAATCTTCGTCGAAAACACTTAATCTTTGTCGTAAGTCACTTAATCTTCGTCGATCCATGAACTTTTCGTCTCACTTTCAGTCAGTTTTGCTCTGCAGTTTGTCATGTCCAATTTTTGTCACTTTGTCCACTTTGTCACATTGTCACTTTATCACTGTCACTTTGTCACTTTGTCACTATGATGAACCAGTTGGCCCTATTGGTTCCACCACAAATGCAGTGTAATAAAAGGGGAGGCCACATGAAAGCTAGGACTTGGAAATTTTCTCCCCCAGCGACCGATCGGAATTCCGGTATTCCAAACATCTAAAAATAAAATAATTAAAATTAAAATTCGCACTAAAAAATCTGGAAATTTAGCTTATCTTACCCTTTGCGTCGATCAGCTGCCCCTTTCTCCTCTTTGGGTCCTTTCTTATACGCAAGCCTCGCCATTCGTTGTCGGCCATCAGTCGCTGTTCCACGTTTTGTAGCAGAAGCAGCAATAAACCCCCAAATAAATGTCGAATAAAAGAAACATGAAACACACCTACAAGAAACATCAGTCTCATTGCTTATACGATACGATAAGCAAGAAAAGAGTCACAATGCACAAGCTGCGTGGGCTTACTTTAACATTGCTCTGGGAATCTCAACTGCCGTCTTCGGGAGTTTAATCCAATCTCAGGGGAAACACCTTTAACTTTAACATTAACCCAATTATACAAGCTACTTCTGCTACAAGGCGTATCAATAGATGAAACAGTTGTTCCTGTTTCTTCAAAGTTGTATTCAAATCTACGTTGTTCTTCTTCAGTAAAATTCGACAGCAACCCCTAAAAAATACATAACATTAATTATTTGATATATAAATAAAAACAAAACTTTAAGTTGTTCCAAATTGCTCAAGAAGGTAGTTCTGTTTTGATTCGTATCACCGAGAGAGTTCACTGTAGCGCTGTTGCTGGCCAACCACTTGTTCAAGTCTTCCACTGCATACTTCCGCCTGCATACTGTTGATGAACTTCCAACTAACTGTTCGTAACGCTCTACGAAAGACTACAAATTTCCTTTTATTAAATTCAAATAAAAATATACCAAAAAGCAATAAAAATTCAACCTCAGCTCGTTCAAGTAACTCCTGATGCACGTTCCAGAATTTTGCGAGTCGTTCGTCTACATTTTCCTCTTTATTCGGCAACGCGTGAGTTTTTTTGTTTCAAATCGCTTATCACGTTCTGATGCACAATAATATTGTGCAAAATGACTCTGTACGCTTGCAATTGAGTTTTCTTGTCGTTCAAACTCCAAAGTGATACTCGACGCGCTCGTCTACTTGCACCAACGTTAGTTGCATCCAATCTTTGATGTCGGCCATTTCCTCTTCGAACCCCGACCAAGTTGACAAACTCGTGCGTAATTTGTATTCAGCGTTGCTCAGATTGTCGAAAACGTTTCGTAGTTGTTATGAAGCTCCACCAATTGCTGTCTACTGATTTGCTGACCTTCGGGACTCGTTCCCGTGTAAAGTCCTTCTGCTAATTCGTTGACGATGCTCATTCGTCCCATGGCGTCGCCTTGTTTTTGAGCACCGACAGTCAAAACATAAAAAAAACTATTCAAAATTCAAAAACTTTTCTTTTTCCAGTCAAAAACAAACCTTGATAACTTCTAGTTTAGAAGCGACGCTCATTTTGTCGGTAAGCGACGTTTTGGAGCACGAGAGGTATTTTTCTTGCGCTTTTCACAACCACGTCAAACACTCTTCGTAATTCTCGGTGAACGTTTTGTGATCGTGCACGTGTTGTTCGCATTTCTTGACCACTTCCTTGGCCTTAAACAGTAACGATTTATAACGCGACGTCACTTGCTAAGTTCCAATTTAAGCAATTGAGAAAGCACTTCCCAAGAGACAAGATTTATCATTTTGCCACTGTCAAAATCACCACTCCTCTGCTCTATAAGTACATTGATATTTTGATATAGTTCGCCATCATCAAACTCCAACTGCGATATCCAATAAAGAATAAACCACACTTCTCCCCCAATTTCACACTGCAACATTTACTTGGTTTTTGTGGTTTTGTTGGTGTTAATTCAGTGAAGTTGTAATAAAGAATACAACTACACTGTAACTTATGCGCACGGGGGTTAATTGTAACTGTAGAACACTTTACTTAAAATATGATACACACTTTAGAGTCATCATATCGTTCGTTTATTAGTGTATTCTTTTATAATTTTTTTTTTTTTACAAAACCATAAGGGCCTTCTCCCCTTTTATGGTTTTATAATTTTTTTTTTACAAAACCTCCTTATATAACAATTAGATTAGATAACATAACATACTAATAACACAGACTCTGAAGTCAAGTTCCATGTACTGTACATTTCTACTGAAAGTCCAATTTTTCCATTTTTTTCTCAGAATTTCAAGTCAAAATTAAGGACACTTCCGGTCGACAAAAAACCCTAAAAATATTGGTGTTCATGTTTAAACATCATTACTTGGTACTTCTGAAATTCCAATTTTCTTGTACAACCGGAAGTATCCTTAATACATCTTTTCCTATTCTTTTAGTGCAATCCCAAAATTCTGATCAGTCAGATAAGGCACTTCTGGTCTAACCAGACCCTTAAAATTACAGGAACATTTACCCAAACATCACTTTTAAGTGTTCTATAAATTTCAAGTTTTTATCACAATTGTAAGTGCCTTTAATTAGCGCTCCACACGAGAGTACTGTAAATTCAAACCACTTTAAATTTTTTTCACATTTCACATGTAACAAATTATTTATAACTCTAAATTTCCTCCTCAAAGGCTTTCACCATAGTGTAGATATCACGAAGTAGGAAGTGATGGTGAGACTAGAGTTGATATACAGTACGAGGTACATGTAGGTTAAAAGGTCCAAAATAAGTTGGTTCATTTGGGAGAAAAAATTAAACACAACAGCCATCTTTGAAAAATCAAAAGCAACAAGATTTATTCTTTGTATAAAACTTGTACAAAATAAATAACACCATCATAATTGATGATGTCACATCTCACGACATCATGCCATGTCACCATACAAACACTGGTGACATTAAACTTAACTCTTAACTCAAAATACAGACACTTGTTAGGCACTGCTCACATTAATCCCTCAAATTATCGTGAACTCACGTAATTCTCATTTCTAAATTACAAATCAAAATAAAACCATAATATATCTTCATAAATCATATTGTCACGTGCGGCGGTTCAAAACAACAATTTTCATCATTCGAGATGCGATATTTTGCCGATTGATAGCGCAGACCGCGCACACGTATCACCAGATGAAGTCACCCAACGTTATAAAAGGACGAGCAGAGCGATTTTTCATCAGAGTGGTCGCAGAGCATGTGGATAACACAATGCTCAGCCCTCTCTCAAAGCTTACTGAACCAAAATCCCTAATTTGTCAAAATTCTCTTTCTTTTACAGATTTATTTAAGTGTTTTATTTAATAAAGAGAGTGAAAAGTGAAATGAGGAATTAAGGGAGAAAAGAATAAATTAAGATCTTAAAAGGATTTAGGTTAAAGAGAGAAGTTTTGTTCTTAAGTTTGTAATTTGATTTGATTTGATTTACATTTATTTATTTGAGTTGAATTTGAATTATTTTCTAGTTAATTGTGTTCTTGTAGTTATTTGAGTTTTGATGCAAACGAATAAATTATAATTTGTTATATTTTTCTAAACTAAAAATGAAATCTTTATTTCTTATCTTTCTTTGTGACCAGTGGAAATGTTACTGGCGATAACAGATCCCTTAGTGAATTTAAATCCAAATTTTGCACATAAAAATCCGTGAAAATCACCACGTACCGTAACAATATTAATTACTACTTCTACTTCACAATTCATTACTATTCAGTTATCACACTTACCTAAATTACATTCTACAACAATTCACAATATACAATCGCAATTTGACATATTTGATACAAAACAACAATTTCAATTCTAAACAATTACTTCAACGACTCTTCTCAATTTACACGATCATTTCTAATATCGTGAATTCAGAGAAGTAACGAATCACGGCCACACTCAGAAAACAAGAGTGAAACATGCAGAAGGAAAAGTACTTTTTCCCTTTGCATGTGACAATTTTCTCTAATAGTATGGTAAATGCTGCATTTTGGCAAAGAGAAAAGATTAAGCAGTACCTTTACTGATAGAAGGGGAAGTTTTGACTTTGTATGTGTCATATAAATTTTCCACTTGGTCAGTATAAGTAGAAATATTTTTTTCGTGATTGAAGGGAAGAAAAGTCATTGAAATAGAGGGAAATCATTTCCATCTATAATGGTTAAAAAAGGGAGGTATTTTTTCACCTTTGTAAGGGACACTTTTCATACACTGGGGAAAATTAGTTTTCCTAAGTGTAATGTTTAAAAAATTCCCTTTGACTGGGAGTATATCATTTATCCCCTACCCTAAGATATGAAATTCTGTGTTCTCCTGGTGACAAACTTGTAAAACCTTTATTCAAATTTGCAAAAAAAAATCTGAGTCATTCATTGCAGATAAAAAGGTGAATCATTTAAAGATTGAGAAGAGAAAAAACATAATAATTTCACAGCTAATATGTCAAAAGTCTGTATCATCATTTCAAAATCATGAATTTAAACTAACTTCTATCTGGAAATGGATGCCATAATGCAATTCCAATTTTTGAAGGTATAATTTCATTTTTATCTCTATACATTTTGTACAATTTAAGACTAAATTAAATCAAACTGAGCCTAAAAATGTTTTAAATTTGAATTTCTAAAATATACAGTATATGTATATATTTATTTTTATTTACAGACAATGGGTGGTATGATTAAAAAGAAGCATTTACTCTAAAGTAAATGGCAAAAGCATTTACTTTAACAAGTAAGTAAAAGCCTTTGCTCAAATTAAATGCTCCATTTTGTATAAATAAAGAAATGCTTTTACTACTGAGTAAATGCGTTTACTTTTGAAGCTTATGCTTCAATTTTCGAAGCTTTTGCATCAATTTTTGAAGGCTTTGCTTCACATGTGGAAGTTTTACTTCCACATTTAAAGGTTTTGCTTTTGTTTCAAACTGTGTTGATTTTAGACCCAAAAACAAAAATTAAATTCTTTGAAAGTTTTATATGTTTAGGCTTAAAACTCACAAATTATAGTAATTTATATCTGAAACAATTGTTTTACACATGAATTTTATATTAGATGTAAATTGCATTTGATTTATAGAGATGCTTTTCTTTTGGAGCTGTGCACTTGACTTAGCTCCAAAATTTTGAAGCATTTGCTACCTAAATGAACTAAATGCTATTGTTTATTCATATCATTTTCCTCCATTTTTTTGTAAAAGCTTATACTCTAAGCAAATGCTCTGTTGTATAGCAAATGCTTTTTTTTTAAGTAGCAAAAGCAATTGCTCTTAATTTTTTATTCATTAAAAGTGAATCATTGAATTCAAAAAATGGGAGTTGGTGCAAATGCTTCTTTTTAATCATACCACCCAATGAAATACTGTAGATATGGATGTTTTTATCAAATTAAAGGACACACAATTGAGCAGCCTTTTACCTGGAAAATTAGGCTTACAAATGAAAATTTCAGGCCTAATTGAAACACTTGTTCAAAAAAATATAAGCTTTCACATGACAAACTTTATTGTATTCCAATAGAAGAAACACTACAAAAGCTTCTTGCCAATGAGAAAATATTTAACTAGTTATTTAAACAACGTGTTGCTGATGAACAGTTTATTACAAGTTATAAAGATAAACAATATTAGAAAGACACAATCAAAACCAATGATAAATGTATCATCATTGCATTATATAATGATGATGTAGAAATTTGTAACCCTTTGGGATAAAAAAAAAACTGCATAAAATTTATGTTACATATTTCCAAATTCTTGACTTCCCAACACATTGGAACTCAAAATTAAAAAATCATTTTTTGGTTTCAATAACAAAGACAAAAAATGTTAATGAATATGGAATCAATACACAAACCAATGTTATTATCAATGAACTAAATTTATTATTATCCAGGGGATTAATTATAAAGAATAAAAAGTTTCAAGGATGCATTAAGGTTCGAATGCTACAACTTAAGTGTTCACACATTATTGGGGTTTTCATCAAGTTTTCGTGCTAATAAATTTTGTAGATGGTGTAAAATGGACAGAAAAAACACAGAAATTTAAACTCGTAAAAATAGAGATTTATTGAGAAATGTTCAACAGTATAATCAGGATTTGGAAACAAATGATGTGACTAAAACTCGTATTAATTTTAATTCTGTGTTCAATTATATAACATATTTTCATGACCGTATTAGATAATAAATGACCTGATAGGTCGAGGAATTTTCCTATTCCTCAAAACCAGGTCACGTGACACCGACATTCCAACCGATCAACCATCCTCCACTACAACCAACTAACCGCGCTTTGCATCAATAGGTAGAACCAAAAATGGCGACCGGTATACTCGCGATGAATGTTGTTGTTCACCTCGGCTTAAGGTCTCAAATATATAATTAATGTTAAAACTTTCTAATTATAAGTTTTGAAATGGTAACACTTACCATTTCATCACTTTTTCATTTTTTGCTCACATCTATTATATCTATCAAAGCTGGACCTATGCATGCGATATGTTTTAAACTCCTTGCACCAAGAACTAGCCTTTCCACTTGAAACAGAAGTGATTTGAGAAAGTTGAAAAATTGGCTCCCAGATGTTCAAATGGTAAGACTATACACTTACCATTTGCTTTCATTTTTGGCTCACATCTACTAATCTATAA
>JAQFZP010002249.1:0-14433 GCA_034695745.1 Geophilus truncorum | reverse complement strand
AAAGAAATATAATTGGTAAGTATTTTGAAAGTATAAATTGTATGTAAGCTTACTGTGAATTAAGAATTTTTGTTGTATATGCAGGTGTATTCCAAATTCGTAATGATTCGCGAATCCAGATTATCAGGAATGCAAATGATTCTATATATAAAAAAAGCTGTCTCGTGGTGGCGCTGGCGCTAGTAATAGTCTCAAACGTATGCATTCATTACACATTTGTTTAATCACAAAATATTTTCGTATAAAATGCAATATAGTGTATAAGTTAGTTACCGTACATCTACTAAAGACAGCCAGCAAAATAAAAAGTGAAAAAAAAACAATTTTGGCGGAAAAGTGGCATTAATTATATAAAAAATGTAGAGAAATATTTTTAATATTTAAATTAAATTAAAAATATAATATAATTACGGTATAAATAATTTTTTTTGAACACGTGTAAATGGGATATGATCACAATATCGACGGTCAAGTTATCGACGGTCGATATCGAAATTAAAATTTTGACGATAAAATGACCCCCCTCCCTAAAAACGTCGTAGTAACGTAATGAATAAAATTACATAAGCTTTTCACTTTTAATACAGTAATGCGATTTTAATCATGGAAGTAGTTATGACGAAAACAATCCAAGGCAAACCAAAGCTTTGTTATGGAGGCTATGCTTACATAATTGACAGAAGACGAATTCACACAATTAATTGGAAATGCGAACGATTTAAATGTTGTAACGGACGAGCTACAACGGACTTGAATTTACTTAGTCCGACCGTTATAAAATGTACCGAAAAACACAATACTCACGATCCCGATCCTACCCACGTGTGCACATTACAATTAACTGTGCAAGCGAAAGAACGTGCTCTTTCCACGGTCGAAAATCCACTCACAGTTATTCAGGCTGTCACTGCGAACTTACCTCCCGAAGTTCGACAATTTATCCCTACCAAAGACGCTCTTCGACAACAAATAAAAAGAGCGAGACGTGCAGAAATAAATAAATAATTTCAGTTAAGTTTCATTCATTACGTTACTACGACGTTTTTAGGGAGGGTCATTTTATTTATCGTCAAAATTTTAATTTCGACGGCGACGATAAAATGACCCGACGATACTTTGACCCATCGATATTGCGACCCACACTCGTGTAAATAGTTGGCTTTTGTAAAACTTGTGATTTTTCTCGATCTAATTGATAAAACATGACGTTAAAAGAGTATAAATAAAAATTAAATGAGTTTAAACCTTATTTTCACATGTTCCAAAAAAAAAAAAAAAAAAAAGAAAAGAATGTTGAAAATTTTTTAAAGCTGGTTTTTTTTAAATTATCATTTATTACAAATTTTTATAATCTGTTTTTCTCCGCAAAATTCCTCCATATAATATGCAATATTCAGATACATATATTAATTAAAATTTAAATGTAATTGCTGAAATGCTGGTACAGTAGCGTACATACAATTTAAGTTGCTCATCTCATCTTTAGCGTAAAAACTTGATCGCATCTCATTCCCCTCACATATTAATTTACAGCTATCATATAATGTAACTATTAGTATTTTTATTATAACTTATGTGCTACACTTGTGAAGTTTCTTAGCAAATTTATTTATTTTCGGTAAATTTTTTTAATTTAATGCACTTTATGACTAATAAATTTAATCGCTATTTTCAGTGCCTAGATTGTATAGTAAACAGCTCTGTAATTAGTCATAGTTTTAAAATTATCTTATCAGTAAATTCTTAAAGATATCAGCAATCTTCAAGATTCTTCAAGAAATACATAAAGTACCGGTACATTTGTTCTGACCAGTATATGTGTGACCACTGTTTGGAAGAGCAACACCATATTTTCAGATCTAAAGGTAAATTTAAAAATTTGACATCCTTGACATTAGTAGACAATTATTAAATCTTTTATTGCTCTAAGCCCTTAAGCTGTTAAAAAAATATTAAGTTGCCAAAAAAAATATTCTCCTCATGTTATGTTGAAATTGATGTCGATGTTCTTCTGTTTCAATGACGTTTAAAGTCACGTGATAATTGTAATGGCAGCCACCGGCAATAGCAGGTACAGACTACAGACAAAGATTGTGCTGTGATATGTCGAGATTCACTTTCTTAAAAGGGAATTAACAGTACTTTTATACTAATTATCTAATATTTTCATATATGTAATTTTTATAACATGGGAATTTCTTTGTTTGTGGCACTTTAAAGGGAATCATTTCATCACACGTGTTAAACCTTGTTGACACCTGTAAAAATCAAACGGTAATTTCAGATTAAATTTAGCATGTAAAATTTAATAACGTGTTTAAAGTGAATTAATTAAGTGAATGTGATATTTGGTGCCGTAACTTGAAACAAAAGATGCAGCGAAGTTAAAGCTTAGGGGGGAGCGAGAGCAAAAACACGCCGCTCATTGAGTGGTGACGTCACCTATTGACAATGGAATGGCGCCACATTCTAGACTAGTGGCAAACAGCAGCTTTTAAAGCAGACGAATTTTTTTATATTTTAATTTTATTTAATTTTTTTTTTTAATGTTGTAGGAAAATGAAGGCTAAAATTTATCTTGAAGATGGGACTGTTTTTACTGGAAAACATTTTGGAGCTGCAAAAAGCATTTCTGGAGAAGTTGGTATGTTAAAAAATAAATAAAAAATTAAATTTAAATTTAAATAAATAATAAAAAAAAAAAAAAAAAATATTAACGTTTACTTGAATTTTTATAGTTTTCCAAACTGGAATGGTTGGCTACGTAGAAGCTCTTACTGACCCCTCATACAGATCTCAAATTATCATTCTTACTTATCCACTAATTGGAAACTATGGAGTTCCATCAAATGAGCGAGATCAATTTGACATTCCAAAGTAAGATTTTAATTACAATAAAAATTTTAACACTGTACAAATTTTAATTATTATTTTTAACAGATGGTTCGAATCGGAGAGAATTTGGGCATCTGGTTTGATCGTAGGAGAAGTGAGTGACAATTATCATCACTGGAATGCAACTCAATCATTATCCAAATGGATGGAAACTGAAGGAATTCCTGGAATTGAGGGAATCGACACCAGGGAATTAACGAAAAAAGTTCGAACTCAAGGATCAATTTTGGGCAAAGTAAAATAAATAATAACTTTTCAAATTCTAAAAATCATCAACTTTTATTATTTTCATAACTTATTCTAGATTGTTTTGGAGGAGGACGATCCAAATTCTATTTTATTCGAGGATCCAAATCAACGAAACTTAGTAGCAGAAGTTTCTCGCTCTGTATTTAAAACATTTCTAACAAATAATTCACTTTATTTATTTATATTAATATTAAATTATTTAGGACATAAAAGAATATAATCCTAACGGGAACCCAAGAATAACTATGATAGACTGTGGTTTAAAATACAATCAAATTCGTTGTTTGATCGACCGTGGTGCCGCAGTCAAAGTCGTCCCATGGAACCACAAATTGAACCCCAATGGTGAGTTATTTAATATATAAAATTTAAATTTCCCGAATTAATGATTAATTCCTTACAGATTATGACGGTCTTTTTGTCAGCAACGGTCCCGGTGATCCTAGCAACTGCTTGGACACAGTGAAGACAGTTTCCCAGGCTCTTGCTACTGACCCCTGCAAACCAATCTTTGGAATTTGCCTTGGAAATCAAATATTAGCTCAAGCTGCAGGAATGAAAACATACAAAATGAAGTAAATTTTTATTTAATATTTTAGAATTATGTATTTAAAAAAAAAAATTAAATTTAGGTTTGGTAATCGTGGACATAATCAACCTTGCACGCATGATGCCAGTGGACGCTGCTTCATAACATCGCAAAACCACGGCTACGCAGTTGACTCTTTAGAGTTACCTGAAGAGTGGGAAACTCTTTTCACAAACTGCAATGATAATTCGAACGAAGGAATAATTCATTCGACCAAACCGTTTTTCAGTGTTCAGTTCCATCCAGAACACAAAGCTGGACCGACTGATTTAGAAATGCTTTTTGATGTGTTTTTGGAAGCTGTCAACGTGTCAAAAACAGGAGAAATGTATAGTTTTTGTATTAATTATAGAGAAAAAGAGACTTGATATAAAATTATTATTTCAGGCCTAATATCAAATCAATCATACACCGCAGTTTGAAAATAATCGACGTTCCCACTACATTTAAACCCAAAAAAGTTCTTATTTTGGGGTCTGGAGGTTTGAGTATTGGTCAAGCTGGAGAATTCGATTACTCGGGATCTCAGGTAAATGCAGTAAATTTACCAAAAATAAAAAAAATATCTCATTTATTGACGTAATATTTCAGGCAATCAAAGCACTGCGCGAAGAAAAAGTGCACACAGTATTGATAAACCCAAACATCGCAACGGTTCAAACATCAAAAGGATTAGCTGACACCGTTTACTTCTTACCAATTACCGAGCACTACGTTGAAGAAGTGATCAAATCTGAGAGACCGGACGGCATTTTACTCACTTTCGGTGGTCAAACGGCGCTCAATTGCGGTTTAAAACTGAACGAAAGCGGAATTTTAATCAAATACAACGTGCGAGTACTCGGAACTCCCATTTACTCAATTCAGAATTCAGAAGACCGCAAACTCTTCTCGACCATGATGGCAGAAATTGGGGAAAAAGTTGCTCCCAGTGCATCGACGTGTGATCCTGAACAAGCCGTCCTCATTGCCGAAGAACTCGGCTACCCAGTGTTAGTGCGAGCTGATTTTGCTCTTGGTGGACTTGGATCCGGGTTCGCCAACAACAAGGAAGAATTATTAACAATACTTAGACAAGCGTTTATTCATTCCAACCAAGTTTTGATTGACAAGTCCCTCAAAGGATGGAAGGAGGTTGAATACGAAGTTGTACGCGATGCATATGATAATTGCATAACGGTAAATTTAAACTTCACTTGATTTTTGGTGAAATATTTATGTTGAATTTATTTTTAGGTTTGCAACATGGAAAATGTAGATCCATTGGGTATTCACACTGGTGAATCGATAGTTGTAGCACCCAGTCAGACTTTAACTGACGCAGAATACAATATGCTGCGAACGACAGCAATCAAAGTCGTCCGTCATCTTAAAATAGTGGGAGAGTGCAACATCCAATACGCACTTCAACCTGATTCTCAATTGGTAATTTAAAAAAAAATTAAGAAAATAGAATGAAATTAATATTTGTTTTTGTTTTAAGTACTACATAATTGAAGTTAATGCCCGTTTGTCACGAAGCTCTGCTTTGGCTAGTAAAGCAACTGGTTATCCATTAGCTTACATAGCTGCTAAACTGGCTTTGGGTCACAGTTTACCGAATCTCAAGAATTCAGTGACCAATTCGACAACTGCTTGCTTTGAACCGAGTCTCGATTACTGCGTGGTTAAAATACCCAGGTGGGATTTTGGCAAATTCAGCCAAGTTAGCACCAAGGTATGATCTGAATAAATTGAAATTGTTTTGTGATTTTATTATATTGTTTTTAAAATCAGCTTGGAAGTTCGATGAAAAGTGTCGGCGAAGTCATGGCGATCGGTCGTAACTTTGAAGAGGCGTTGCAAAAGGCATTTCGTATGGTTGATGAGTCACTTTCTGGATTTAATTCGACAGTTAAAGGCGTTTCCGAAAAGGTCGATTTTTGATTATCAATTTCTTGTGAAGTTTATTTATTTATTTTATAATATTATTATAGGAGCTCGTGTATCCAACTGATAAGCGAATGTTGGTTTTGGCCGCAGCTATTCGAGCTGGTTACACTATCGACACATTGTACAACTTAACTAAAATAGATCCATGGTTTTTAAACAAGATGAAGAACATAATCATGTGCGAACTCGAGTTGGAAGTGCTAGAACCGAAATTAAAAGATTCAGTAACAGATGCGCAAGAAGCAGTGGTAAATTTCCAAAATAATCATTTAAACTTAATCATTACTTTAATTATCCTTAATTTTCCAGAATGAAATTTTAAGTTATGACGTTCTTCTAAGAGCTAAACAGTTAGGATTTTCAGACAAGCAAATCGCTGACTGCGTCAACACGTAAGTCTAATAAAATTTTAATGTTACCACATAATTATTTTTTTTATTTTTATTAGAACTGAATCTTTGGTATGCGAGGCCCGCAAAGCCCAGGGAGTAAAACCATTCGTGAAACAAATTGACACAGTAGCAGCCGAGTGGCCAGCTGCCACGAATTACTTATACATGACTTACAATGCTAACAGTCACGATCTTTCGTTCTCTGGTGATCATGTTGTGGTGTTGGGATCTGGTGTTTATCGAATTGGAAGTTCTGTTGAGTTTGATTGGTGTGCTGTTGGGTGCATCAGAGAATTGAGAAAGGTTTGCCATTCTGAAGTATTTATGAAACTATTCGTTATAACTTTGTAATATTTTTTACAGCTTGGTAAGAAAACTGTCATGATAAATTGTAATCCTGAAACCGTCAGTACTGACTACGACATGTGTGATCGACTTTATTTTGACGAAATTTCATTTGAGGTTTGTTTGGAATTTTTAATTTTTGAATTGTAAATTAATGACAATTTTGTTACAGCGCGTCATGGACATATACGAGCTCGAAGATCCAATTGGTGTCATTTTAAGCATGGGTGGACAACTTCCGAACAACATCGCCATGTTACTTCACATGAGAAATGTAATTTATTAAACTAATTTTGACCTGAAAAATTCTAAATTCACAAATTTATTTCAGGTGAGGATATTAGGAACTAGTGCAGACTCAATCGACGGAGCTGAAAATCGATTCAAATTCTCTCGAATGTTGGACGAAAAGAAAATTTCCCAACCCCAATGGAAAGTGTTAAAAAATTTAGAAGTACGGTTGAGATTTTTATAATATTGTACATTTACTACAATTTTTTTTTTTTTTTTCAGTCTGCAAAAGAGTTTTGTAACAGTGTTGGTTATCCTTGCCTCGTTCGACCATCTTACGTGTTGAGTGGTGCTGCAATGAACGTTGCATACACTGATAATGACTTGAAATCGTACTTAAGCGAAGCTACGGCTTTGTCGCCAATACACCCAGTTGTTATTTCAAAATTTATTTTAGAAGCAAAAGAAATTGATGTTGACGCCGTTGCAAAAGAGGGAAAAGTTTTATGCATGGCTGTGTGCGAGCACGTTGAAAATGCTGGAGTGCATTCTGGGGATGCAACGTTGGTCATTCCGCCACAAGATATAAATAAAGAAACGTTGCAGTTGATAGCAGATATTTCTCGAAAAATTGGTGAATCGTTGTGCGTCACTGGACCTTTCAACTTACAACTCATTGCTAAAGTAAAAACTATAAATTTAAAATTTTTTTTGGTAAATTTTTAAATGTTATTTTAGGATAATCAATTAAGCGTAATTGAATGCAATCTTCGTGTTTCGAGGTCATTTCCATTCGTTTCCAAGGTGATGGACACGGATTTTGTTGCCATTGCAACAAGAGCCATAATAGGGGAAGGCGATCTCACGATTGTGAAAGATAAAAACCGTCCGAATAAAGTTGGAGTCAAGGTAACGTGAAATATTTAAATTACTAGAAAAGTAAAAAATAAATTTGATTCTCTTTAAGGTTCCTCAATTTTCTTTCTCTCGATTGGATGGTGCTGATGTGATGCTCGGGGTAGAAATGGCAAGTACGGGTGAAGTCGCTTGTTTTGGTGAAAATAGATACGAAGCGTATTTGAAAGCAATGATAAGCACGGGTTTTCGCATTCCTAAGAAGAATATTTTGTTATCGATTGGGTCTTATAAAGTAAGGGAAATTTAAAACATTTAAAAATTCACAAAAAAAAAATTTATAAATTTTATTTCTTTGCAGCATAAACGAGAATTGGTTGCAAGTGTTCGGTCTCTGGAGAAAATGGGATATACATTGTACGGTAGTAGTGGTACTGCTGATTTTTACAATGATTACGACACTTCTATAAATGTAAACAAAAATATTCACTTTAAAAAAAATTATTAATTAATTTTTTGTATTTTTTTTTTTTTTTTTTTTAGGTTCAGCCAGTTTCGTGGCCATTTGCAAACATAGGTGAAAACTCGACCAACACCGAATTACTTAACATATCTGATTATTTAGCCAAAAAGGAGTTTGATCTGGTCATTAATCTTCCAATGAGAACTAGTGGAGCTCGGAGAGTGTCTTCGTTTATGACTTATGGCTATCAAACTCGAAGAATGGCAGTTGACTATTCGATCCCACTGATCACTGACATTAAATGTGCGAAATTACTGATCGAAGCGTTGCGTTTGATTGGATGCAGATCACCGCAAGTACAGACGCACATTGATAGCATTTGCTCGAGGAGAATTGTTCGATTGCCTGGTTTGATTGACATGCACGTGCATTTGAGGGAACCTGGAGCTACCCACAAAGAAGATTTCAATTCTGGAACTGCTGCAGCGTTGGCTGGGGGTATTACGCTCGTCGGAGTGATGCCTAACACGAATCCACCAGTTATAGACAAGGAATCGCTGGCTATTATGAAAGAGGTAAGACATTTAACTGTTTATTTATCTTGGGGATACTTTGGATAATATTTTTTTAAATTTATTTTACAGTGTGCAGCGAAAGGTGCTCGATGCGACTATGCAATAATAGCAGGGGCAACAGCGACGAATGCGGAAATAATCGCAGAACTCGCTTCGGAAGTGATCGGACTGAAAATGTACCTGAACGACACTTTTTCAACACTCAAGATGATCAACGTTTCGGATTTGATGGGTCATTTTGAGAACTGGCCGAAAACAATGCCAATACTTGTGCATGCAGAAGGAATGACTTTGGCCAGTGTCATCGGGTTGCTGAGTTTGTATCGACGACCTGTACATGTTTGCCACGTTGCTCGGAAACACGAGGTTTGTATTATGAATATTTTATCTTCATTTTATGTTTGGTATTTGATTTTTTTTTTTTTTTTTTATATTTGTTTTTAGATTGAATTGATTAAACAAGCAAAAGAACGCGGTTTTCCCATCACGTGCGAAGTGTGTCCACATCATCTATTTCTTATGGAAAACGATGTTTCGAACCTTGGATTAGCTAAATCTCAAGTCAGGCCTGCGATTGGAACTGAGGAAGACCGCAAAGCATTATGGAGCAACTTGAATGTAATCGACTGCTTTGCAACTGATCATGGTAAAATAAAATTTTTTTCTAAAGTTCAGATATTATTTATGAAATTGTTAAAATCAATTTTACAGCGCCACACGTTCTGGAAGAGAAATTAGGAGAAAATCCTCCTCCAGGATTCCCCGGTCTTGAAACAATGCTGCCCTTGTTATTAACAGCTGTTGTGGAAGGAAAATTAACTTTGAATGTAAGTTCTTTTAGAAAAATATTTTATCAAATTAATCGCCAACTTATTTATCTTTTTTAATTAGGATATTGAGAAAAAATTACACCATAATCCAAAACAAATCTTCAAATTACCAGATCAAGAAAACACATACATCGAAGTTGATTTGGATGAAGAATGGATCGTTGGTGACAAAACGAGTTTTACCAAAGCTGGTTGGACTCCGTTTACTGGTCACAAGCTTCAGGGAAAGGTCCGGCGAGTTGTTTTGAACGGCGAAGTTGCGTTTGTAGACGGTCAGGTGTTGGCCAAACCTGGATATGGAAAAGATGTATGTTGCAAAAGAGGCGTAAAGAAGTCATTATTGCCTGAATCAGTTGCGGTAAAATTCTAACCCTAAATTACAAAATTCTAATTATAAATTTTTTTAAATTATTTTTACAGGTTGCTGGAGCGGGAGACATTGGTGATTACGACTTAGTGGAAAAGAAATCAGTTTTGGAGACAGAAACAAATGGTTTTGATGTTTATTTATTTATTTATTTATTGATGTATTTATTTTAAATTTTTTTTTTTTACAGAATTGTATCAAGAAATGCTGAAAACTCTCGGTGTTTCGAAAACAGTCAAAGAGCAATGTCCGGCAGAAGAAGGTGGACTCAACGAGTGGCTTGCACGATTGTCGACTCTCGGTTTGAAGGGGAAACATATTTTAAGTGTGGACGTATTCAGTAAAGAACAACTTAATGTTCTTTTTCAATTTGCGCATTACTTGCGAAACCCATTACCGAGAGATAAACCCGTTTATTCAATTCTCAAAGTAATTTCAAGATTTTTTTTGAGTTTTAATATTTTTTATTTTTTTTTAAATATTTCATTATTATTATTATTTTTTTTATTTTATTTACTTAGGGAAAAACCATCGGGTTGATGTTTTACGAAGTCAGCACCAGAACACACATGTCTTTCTCAGTTGCTATGCGTCGTCTTGGTGGAAATGAATACAGTTTCTCCGCCCAGTCGTCGTCAGTACAAAAAGGAGAAAGTTTAGAGGACACGATGAGAATGATGTCTTGCATGTGTGATGTGATCGTTGTGAGGCACGGACAAAAAGGATCAGTCGCGGTAAATTGATTTGTGTTTAATTTTAAATAAGTGAATAATTTTTGACATTTTTATAGAGAGCTGCTCCGTTTTCATCTGTTCCGGTCGTGAATGGTGGTGATGGAATCGGAGAACATCCGACACAAGCGTTGCTCGATGTCTTCACCATTAGAGAGGAAATTGGCACTGTCAACAATCTCACGGTATAAGATACATTTTTTTTTTTTTACTAATGTATTTACTTTGACATTTACTGAGTTTGATTTATTTTGCGTAGATAACTTTGGTTGGCGACCTACTGAATGGACGAACCGTTCATTCGCTTGTGCAGTTGTTGACCCTGTACAATGTTGCATTGCGATACGTTGCTGCACCTAATTTGGGAATACCCGAGAGCATGAAGGAAATGGTTGCAGCGAGAGGGATCAAACAAGAGGAATTCGACAGTCTCGAAAAAGCAATAGTCGACACAGACGTCTTGTATATGACGCGAATTCAGAAAGAACGATTTGCAACCGAAGAGGAATATAAACAAGCGTGTGGGCATTTTGTGATCACCCCAAAACTGATGGCTAAAGCAAAGAGCAAAATGATTGTGATGCATCCGTTGCCTCGATGTGCAGAAATTAGGTAAATTTATTTGTTGAAATGATTATGTTGTTACAGTTTTAATTAAATTGATTATTTTTGTTGTTTTAGTCCGTTATTTGACAGTGATCCTAGAGCTGCGTACTTTCGACAAGCTGAAAATGGACTGTACGTAAGAATGGCTCTCTTAACAACAATTCTTGCAAAATAACAATATTACACACGATTTTGTATTACTGGATGTAGAACTTAGTATCAAATAAAGTGAAATTGATCTTTTTAATTAGCAAAAAATTATTTGATTACGATAGTGAAAACAGTATGTAGTGCTATTGTATTTACGATCATCATCGAAAAAGTGAGCAAATGGTAAGTATATACAAGCGGAAAGGGTTTGCAAACATAGTTCACAAGTTTTGGTTTGCTTACGGTACTTTGTAGTAAAATTGTTAAAAAGGCAACACAATGCGATTTCCTCACGAATTTTGTTTTTTACAACTTTACTACCTTGTAGTTAAGTTGTAAAAAACGAAATTCGTGAGAAAATAGCATTTTTGTTGCCATTTTTAACACCAAAGAATTATTACCAAATGAGAGACTCGAATGGGATGTTTAACGTTTCGGCCATTCGGTGGTAGGCCTTCCTCAAAAACACGTCTTAAAGACACAATCGAGTGTGCTTATGTCACCAATTGTCAAAACGTTTTCATAATGTTATCAAAACGATATGCAAACGAATCTTCAAAAAGTTAACAATGGCAGACACGAAATTATGACGATTCGTCAAAATCGCAACAATTAACAGGAATACGAGATGATACGCATCTTCGGTGGTGATGTTCGCACATGACGCAATCAAGTTTTTCGCTATGAAAGTGAAAAAATTGAAACAAAACCGAATCTTTTTACACTTTCTTAATGTTTTTAAACGAATTTTTGTGAACCGCAATCAATTTGTTCCTGTTAATGTACTAATCTATGTACTAATCTACTAATCTATCAGAGCTGGATTTATGCATGCGATATCTTTGAAACTCCTTGCACCAAGGACTAGCATTTCCACTTGGAACAGAAGAGATTTGAGAAAGTTGAAAAATTGGCTCCCAGATGTTCAAATGATAAGACTATACACTTACCATTTGGTCACTTTTTCATTTTTTGTTCATTTTTTTTTAATTTTTCAGAGCTGGACCTATGCATACGATATCTTTTAAACTCCTTGCACCAAGAACTGACCTTTCCACTTGAAACAGAAGTGATTTGAGAAAGTTGAAAAATTGGCTCCCAGATGTGCCTTTTAATCGAAGAGCTCCACTTGGATCGTTTGGTAGATCGAACTTCCTAGTTTTTTGTTGAAAAACCAACAACCAAATTTCTCTTTCACACATTAGAAAATCGACTACATACTTCGCTGTTCAAGACTTGTATTTGTCTTTTGAGGATGAGGACAAAGTTCCCACTCCATGGGCTCTTCTTCGGCTTCAATAACAAGACGCTCTTGTTGGTCTTCAGCGTGTCCTCGCGCGCGATATCTTTCTCGCTTGTTAAGTTCACTTTCGCTTATACAGTATCTCGGACCTCTCCTGCACCGCTCGCATCGCATTCGCATTCGCTGGGATTGCTTCAAAAGATAACTGAAAAAATTAAATCTTTAAAGTTTTACACTTTGAAATTTGTTTTTAAATTACTGCTTTTATTATTTGTTGTCACTTTCTTATCTATTTCTCTTTTTTTCTCATTTTTTAAACTGCTCATCCTTTTCTTCTATACAGTTTTGATATTCTCTTTCTCTTCCTTTATGTTATTTTGCTCTTTGTGTTATCATTAACATTAGACTAATGTTTTCATTGTTTTTTTCTCCGTTCTTCTGATTGCTTTCTTTTTCTCCTTACCTAGTACAAGTATAATCAAATCCATTTGACATTACTATTGAATTTCGTCTAAAAATTAAAATAAAAAAAACTGAAACGTCTCAGAGTCTGTAAGGTCGTTTTATCGTAGATAGCATGTCTGAGACAGACTTTCGTGCTGCTTGTGGTGTAATTTTACACATGTAATCTATAATGTAAATTAAATAAAAATAAAAATCGTCCCGGTCAGTTAAGCGGTTAGTTACTCGGTTCTGTAGCGGCAGTAGAGATGTAGTTGAAGTAGTGTTGCTACAATCTTCGTTATCGTTAGAAGCGTTATAGGAACACACTAACTGCAAAAATTAAGTTTGTGCTTTAAAATGCTAATTTCGGTTTGATTTCTATTTCCAGTACCAGTATTTGAGCAAATATGAAGATGATTAATAGTTCCAGTAAATGTAGTGTTATTAAAAATGTAAATGACATCTATAAAAAAATCTTACACTAATCTTTCTACGGTTTGTAATACATGGTGCGATAATCAGCTCATTTACATACTGTACATTTTTCATGACACTTTTGAAATGAAAAATTCCAACTTGGAATCTATGAGTAGTGTATAAAATAAATACAGCAGAGTAAATAAACAAACCGATTACTTTTTTGAGAACTTGACCTGATCAAGTGAGTTCATTTTCAACTATTTTACACTGTTAAAATTATTGACCCATTTTCAAAGTTGAATTAAAAGAAAACTATTATAGTTAGGAACATGAAACAAAGTGCATTCGGTAGCCCAACTCAACAAGTTTTTTCCCAAAAAATCTCAAGCTTGAGGTCCCAATAGAAAAAAAGTTATGGTTAAAAAAATCAAGTTACCTGGACTATCCTCCAAATTGTTGATAAATGACATTGAGTTGCAAAATAACCTGTGCATTAATAGAATAGGAATTACAGGTGTATTGTATTGGTTATTCTTAGATTGTATTATGTTATGGCAATGGAATTAAATTACAGGAATTTTCAAATGTCATGAAACATAAAAACATCGTGTTTCAATTAAACATTTTATGCAATTCAACTTTACAATAATAATTGTTTAATGCAAACCATTTGTATACGGTACGTACTACATTTGTTTCAAGTTACTTATTATTTTATTTTGCAAAATGGTTCTCGCTGAACTCGTCCATAAAGGATTCACGTGCACGTGATTAAATGTACGGTAGGTTATAGTTTCTGACACAATTTCATGAGTACCGGTAATAACTGATTTGAACTTCCGTTTTTGTGATTTCAACGTATTACCAGTGGGTCATTTACACAAGAGAAACGGTCGAGGGATTTTCCTATCCCTCAAAAACAGGTCACGTGACCCCGACTTCCCAACCGATCAACCATCCTCCACTACAACCAAAGCTGGCTTTGCATCAATAGGTTGAACAGAACCAAAAATGGCGACCGGTATACTCGCGATGAATATTGTTGTTCACCTCGGCTTAAGGTCTCAAATAATTAATGTTAAAACTTTCTAATTATAAGTTTTAAAATGGTAAGAC
>JAQFZP010002248.1:0-14433 GCA_034695745.1 Geophilus truncorum | reverse complement strand
TTCAGTTGTTTTGCATTCAAAAGCAGCCGTTTGGCTGAAGTTGAGCTTGAATATCCGCCAGATTAAGCACCCTTGAAAATCAGTAGATGAATTTACGATATATCACTTGCAAAAGCGATAAGCAAAGCAATATCCGTCGGCCATCATGAATTGAGCATGTGATCATCTGTGGTGAATCACGCAACTACGGAAGCCTAAAACTATTACTATTTTTTTTTCTAAAATAAAAAAAAATATAAATATATAATTATAGATTTTTTATTTCAAGTTAAAGAATACAATTTAAAATTTTTTAAACAATTTTCATTACGTTTTTAAATTATATTATCCCGAAATCAAAATTTTTATTTTTATTTTGCTTAGTCGTTCTAGACTACCGTACAAAACACGAAATAACGAAACCTAAATTACAATTTATCTTCACCAAAAAACTATTTTCGACATTTCATCACAAATATCTAATTCACCAAAATTACAATTTTCTACCACACTTTTCAAAACCAAACTTTGATTTCCGGTATCCCGTCATTTGCGGATCCACGGATCAGACGATTGAGCAATGGCGTTTTGTGGAGAGGTGTCGCACATTTAATCTTTTAATTTGTTTATCACGATGTGCCCCGCTGCTCTCTGATGTTCGGAAGAGTCAGTAACAGCAGGCGGGTGGAATTGGAGAACGTGAGCGATGGCTCGTACGAAACCCAACCGGTGACAGCTACAGGCACAAGCGGCCAAGCACAAATGGATCCCTGATTATGGAATTACAACTTCGGTTTTTCGGCACAGAACAGAATGATGCCGCATTATTCCCACCACGTTCCGAGAGATGCAGAGCCGACCTTCGTCCTCGACGCACCGAGAACATCGAGTGCAAGTGCGACCGTCGAAGATGGACGTTCGCGACCGACCCTTAAGTCGTGGTTCACGAGGGAGAAAGAAAAAGAAAGAGCTATGAATAAGAAAAAAAGTCACAGCAATGGCACGAACGACCAACCATCTGACAAAATGAAAACTAAATTTATCTCAATGTGGAATAACATGAAATATGGTGTGTTTTTATCGAGAACCGCTAAAATCTGATTATTTTTTATTTCATCGATTTTTTTGTTTTTTTTATTATTTAGGTTGGACGGTGAAACTTAAAACAAATTTTAGCCGGGAGTCGGCAATATGGTTACTGGGCCGTCCTTATCACCAAAAAACAGAAACATCTCCTGAACTGGCCGCTCCGGGTGAAGTTGGGACAGTTTTTCGGGAATTTCAACACGATTTTTACACACGGATCTGGTTGACTTATCGAAGAGAGTTTCAGGAACTCGATGGCTCGACTCTGACCACCGACTGCGGTTGGGGCTGCATGTTACGTAGTGGTCAGATGATGTTAGCCGAAGGTCTCATTCGGTATTTCTTAAGAAGAGGTACCGGTATTGACTTTAAAAAATTGTTTTAAAAGTAATTAAACATTGATTTTGATTTTTAGAATGGCGGTATAAACCGACGGAACAAACGAAAGAACAGAATCAAATGCACAGACAGATTATTCGGTGGTTTGGCGACATAGCCGACGATAATAGTCCATTTTCGTTACACCATTTGGTCGCAATCGGTAAAAGCATGGGTAAAAAAGCCGGTGATTGGTATGGACCCGCTTCGGTGGCGCACATTATGAGGTAATTGCATTTTTTTTTTAAATAATTTTAAAAAATTATTTACGATTTTTAAAAATATTTTTAGACACGCCTTAGAAAATGCAGGGAAAAAGAACCCATTGCTGGAGAGGTTACATATTTACGTTGCTCAGGATTGTACAGGTATAAAATTAACATTTTTATATCTTAATTTCTAATTATTTATATTTTTTTCTTTTAGTTTACCAAGGTGACGTGCTAAAACTTTGCACCGGTTCGACCATAGGTGGCGAAGCGTGGGAAGGCGTGATTATATTCGTTCCCATTCGTCTCGGTGGAGAATCGTTTAACGTTATTTACTCCTACTGCGTCAGCTCGTTTTTATCCGACCCGAACTGCATAGGGATTATCGGTGGGCGGCCGAGACATTCCTTGTACTTCGTCGGTTGGCAGGGTAAAATAATTTCATTGTTCTTAATTTTTTGATAATTATTATTTTTTTTTTAAATTGCAGAAGACAAATTAATTCACCTCGATCCTCATTACTGTCAGGAAGTCGTCGATGTGAGCAAAGAGGATTTTCCTTTGCAATCTTTTCATTGCTTATCGCCTAGAAAAATGGCTTTCACGCGAATGGATCCTAGTTGCACTCTCGGGTTTTACATTGGTTCCAGAAGCCAATTCGATGCCTTTGTCCAACTCTCAAAAGATGTAAAAATTTCAAAAAAAAATTAAAAAATTTTAAAGTTAAATATGTTTTTATTCTTTTAGGTCTTATATAGTCACTCGCCGAGTGCCAAATACCCGATTTTCGTAGTCGCCGAAGGCTCGAATGAAAACTACGCTACCGATTGTGAAATCGGAGACGAAATATTCATGTGTCGGGATTACCGTTTAGACAGCGACGTCAACTCAGACTTTGATTCGGAAGAGGAATTTGTAGTGGTTGGAGATAAATAAAGAAAATTTTAAACTGGCCGGAAAGGGTTAAAATTGTTTTTAAATCTGTAAGACGCCCGTGTATTATAACAAATAATCAAAAGATGTAAAAATTATTTTTTAACAACAACCAAAAGAAATGGAAAAATTGGTGAGATTAAAAAAAAAAGGGTTTTATTTTTTATTTTTATCCTTTTTTTTATTAACTAAATAACAAAACAGTACCCGGATTACAAAAATATTTTGACACTTAACTGGCGTGTGATAAACTGTGTCAGATAACAGCGATGATAAACTTAATCACGAAGTAATCGAAGTATACATTTCCGAATGAATACAAATCGTCTAAAAATATACCCAAACTGCATAGGCTGTCTTTTTAATACATTATATTCTCCTTTAAATTAGAAGCTTAAAATAAATCTCGGAACATGATCGTAATATAAAGGCAGTACCGATTATTCTGGAATGATGTTATAACAAGAGTCTTTCATTCAGAACGCGGGAAAAAATTACTACAAATATAAACATGCAACAGTTCTAGATCTTCCACATAATTATTATGACCCCACAAAAAAAGAAGAAAAAAAAAACAAAACATAATAAATTGAACCACTTATGGACCTGATTTCGGTTCGATAAACTGAGATAAAAATTTGTGCACTTTTGGCCAAATTTCGTTCGTTTCACTCCCGTTGAATTCTTTGATCAACTGCAATTGTCTAAAAATAAAAATAACAAATAAATAAAATGAAATAAAAATACAAAATTTCCTATAAATATAAATACCTGTAATACTCTATGACATGTGAAAATGTTGTTTTATACGTTTTCAATCTCTGACTAACAACTTCGAACGAATCGTCTTCCCTCTGCTCCAAAGGCTCACCGGTGACGTCATCAACACCCTTGAGTTGCAAAGAAAACAATAAAACAAATAAAAAAACCACCACTTGTGTTTTAAAGTAAACAAACAATTAAAAATATATATATCTTTGCTCTAGCAATTAACCTTCTCTTTAGGCGGATTAAACACGGTATGATAAATTCTCCCGCTAGGCAAATGCGTCCACCTTCCTCTAATTCTCTCTATAATCACATCGAATGGAACATTTAAAGTTAGGGCTAAATCCACAGGTTCCTTCTTCTGCAGCGACTCGGCCTGACTAAAAGTTCTCGGGAAACCTAAAAATAGAAGGAAAACGTTGAATTAATCAATCGAACCGAGTTTAATCGAACATTTATACCGTCCAACAACCACGAAGCTGGTGCGATTTTCCTTAATTCCTCCGTAACGAGTTTGACAGCGAGTTTATCCGGTACGAGTTGACCACGGTCCATAAAAGACTTCGCCTCTTGACCCAAAGCTATGAATAGCAGGGAAAACGGAAACGTGGAATTAAATAGATATAAAAATAAATAAAAATGTTCAACTGTTATTTTGATGAACGCAAATGAGTTACGTAACTTTGTCGCTCCCTTATCGTGCAAATAAATAAATATCGAAGTCGTAAATTACAGACAAGATGAAATTGTACCTGTTTTATTAGCCACTTGCTGTCGGAGCAAGTCGCCGCTAGAAACATGTTTGAATCCGAAATCGCGAACGATTCTCTCGGAAACAGTTCCTTTGCCAGAACCTGGTGCTCCTATTATAACCAAGCGAAACACCTTAAAATTCATATTAAAGCTAAAAGGAGTAGAAACGTGGCAAATGGGGCATGGATTTTGATCCCAGCGAGATAACAAGGTGACCACGTGCACCACTTGGACAATTCATACGAGGAAGAAGAAGAAGTGGAATGCTAAAAGCGACACGCAAAGCGAATTTAAGAGGTAAAGGTCATTCGTTGCTTGTATGTATAGTGATGGTGATGTAATGTACGTCGCTTCGGCAAAGCATACGGTGGGATTAAATAAATAGTGACAGCAGATATCCATCAAGGAGCAACTATTTCAGGTATCGCATGTGCGAGATGAGAATCTGGTTTTCTACGAGATAAAAATAGTTTTTAAATTTAGTGTTAAATGATAGTGAAAACGGAGAAATGTGTTTTTTAATCGATAATAATGTGGAAGAAAATTTGAAAGTGTGATAAAAGTTGTTGGTCACATGAGTTTTTATCTGTTGATTAGATATGCTGTGTATATATTTAAAGACTGATTCAGGGCTTTGGGGCTTTCACTTTTTAATTTTTTTTTTTTTTAAGTTGGTTTTTGGTGTGGTTTGGATTTTGGAATTTTTGGTGTAAAAAAAAATTAGGAAATTAATTTTTTTGATGTTTTTTTTTATTAATGATTGAAAGGAAAGATAGTTTACGTAATTCAAGGAAATAAAGAATGAGTTAAACAAAAAACATCATTCGAAAAAAAAAAAGGAAAAAAAAAATTGATATTGATACCTAGCGAGAGATTTTGAAACTGTTTTAATTCAATAATTCGCCACACGGCACACGTGGCTAATTTTGATTTTTACCCACAATTCTTTGTTAATTGCGGCATGTTGCACGCGTTGCACGTTGAATTGTTTCATTCCAATTTTTTATTGATTTCACAATTAAGATTCAATCATGACCTCTAAACGTAAGTTAAATCCCGAACAAGTTGAATCGCCTTCCAAAAATAAGAAAATCAAGGCAGTAAGCTCAAATTTATATTTTTTCTTTATGTTAAATTTGACTTTACCATTTACCACGTGGTTTTATTCATTACAGATCAAAGAAACTGGAGATGGAGATAAAAACGAAGTAAAACAGCTGAAATCGGCATTAAAACCCAAAGCATCGTTGGTTAAAAAGCCGAAGAAAGCTGTTGAATTTTCGTCCAATATAAAGGATAAGAAAAAACTTGGAAAGTCGACTGGGGTCTCTGAGAAATCAAAAGCAATCAAAAAGGTTAAGAAAACTGGAAAAGATGTACCCACGAAGAAGAAGGAACGAAAGGCTTTTTATAAAGCAGCTAAAAATGATAATTACGCCATTATTACACAAGCCAAGCAAGTGTGGGAGAAATTTAGGGATACGAAAAACAAAAGCAAAATTCCCCAAAATGCTGATGAGTTGTACGACCTTATCAAAGGACACGCGGCAGAGGTATTAATTTGTGGTTTATTTAATTTAAAGCATATTACTTATTTATTTATTTATTTATTTATTTATTTGTAGTTGGTTTATGCGCACGATACATCGAGAGTGATCGAATGTTTGATGGCATTGGGCCCAGAACATGTAAAAATTGCTGTTTACGATGAATTGAAAGGAGAAATCGTTAAAATGGCACAGTCGAAGTACGCCAAGTTTTTCATTTTGTCGGCTTTGAAACATGGGTAAGTTATTTATTAAATTACCGATAATTAATTTATTATGGTGTGATTATTGATAATTAATTTTTTCATTAGGAAAAAAGAATACAAACAGGAAGTTATAACAATTTTAACTAAAGATGTCGTTCGTTTAACGAAACATAGCGTAAGTTTATTTATTTTTATAAACGGTGTAATAATAATAATATTAATAATATAACAATTTCAGGAAGCATCAAGTGTAGTAGAAGCTGCATTTAACGAACATGCGAGTTCACTTCAGAGGAAAGATATGCTCGAACCATTTTACGGCAGTTACAAACTGTTCAAATTGGACGGAGATAAATCATTTACCGATGTCATGAAGGATGTATATAAACGTGAAGTTATTCTTGAATTCATGAAGAAAACTCTTACATCGATGATTGAAAAGTAAAAATTAATAAATAAATATTTTAAAAACATGTAATTTGAATTTAAGGTTTATTTTTTCAGGTCGGTGATCTGTCACAGTATCGTTCACAAAATATTATTTGATTATTTGGAATACTGCAACGATAACGACAGAAATGTAATTTTGAAGTTTTATTTTATTATTGTTGGACTAATTTATAATTTTCTTTTAGGAAATAATAGAAATGATTAAAGATAACGTAGTTCGAATTCTTCACACTCGCGACGGGAGCAGAGTGGGAATGAAATGCGTGTGGCATGGATCCGTTAAAATTCGAAAAGTGATTATTAAATCGTTTAAAAGTCACGTGACCAAGATCTGCAAGGAAAAACAAGGACTCTTGGTTTTGTTGGCCATTTTCGATTGCGTTGACGACACCGAGTTGGTTAAGAAAATTATTATTCAAGTAAAGAAAGTTGTTTGTTCATTTTGCCACAAAATAATTGATAAAATTAATTGTTTTAGGAAATAATAGCGAATTTGAGGGACATCATTTCAGATCCGGAAGGGAAAAAAGTTGTTTTATATTTGTTAGTCGGACGGGATAACAATTTCATCTCACCCGGAGAGATTGGCATTCTTAAAGAAGGCGATGCAAATAAAGTTAGGTATGTAAATATCACTGTAATTGGTGAAATGTATGGTAATGATGATTTTTTTTAATTGATATTTTAGTAAAAAAGACCAAAGTAAACGACAGGAAGAATTGTTTTCATGTTTTGCACCTAGTGTTGCAAAGGTTTTCGAGGAAAAGACGAAGGAATTCATTTTTGATGAGCAAACGAATCTTATTGCACGTGCTCTTGTATGCAATATTACGAGTAAGTTAATTTTTTAATTTTTTTTTTTAATTTTTTTGTTGCTTATGATGAGAACTTGTCCTTTATTGACATAATATGATTGTTGATTAGTCTTACTGAGGCATTCAAAAAAAATTGAAAAGAAAATTTAATTTATAAAGAATTGTGATTAATTTAAAAAAAAAAATTATTTTATATTTTAAGGTTTTCGAGGTTCTGTGTTGAGTAAAGTTGCAGCCATAACTGCAGAGCCCTTTCAACAAACGGATGGAACTGCTTCACATATAATTGATCACGTACTTGGTCATAGGTTTTTACTTCGTGTTTTAATTTATGATAAAAAGATTCGAGAAGAATCATTAGATGGTGAATTATTCTGCGAGAAATTAATGGCTACGATCGAGCCGAAACATTTCTTGGATTGGATTAATTGCAACAGAGGAACTTTCGTGTTAATTCAGTAAGTTAATTTAAGAAAATTGTGAATTTTAATAACTGATATTTTTTTTTAAATTTTCTATTAGTATGATCGAAATTGGAGTTCCAAGCGTAATTAAAAGTATTAAAAAAATTTTAAAACCAGCCCAGAATAAATTGGAGAAGAAGTCGTTCGCAGGAGCAGAAGTTCTTTTAAAAAAATTAAGAGATGGTGAAGACGATTGATGTAGTGTCATGTACAAGATGAAATAAAAGGTTATAATAAAATTTAAGTTTATTTTTGATTGTTTGTGCACTGTTTATTCTATACAAAAAATAAAATTTTCAGAGTTAACACTTTCCGATTGTGTCAACAGGTGGCAGCACTTCAAATTTTCAGATTTACAAAATCATTTTAAAATGGTTTACAACCTCTAAAATTGATAAAAGTTAACTGCTTGATAAGAAGCTCTTGAACTGTTTCTGACGTAATTCGAGAGGAGGATTTTTAGGGTGTGACCGAATTAATCATGTTGGTCGATGGTTTTGGAGAAACTGGTGTTGATTTGCCGGCAAAAAGGTGCGTTAAAATCACAAAACTTCGTTTCAAACTATAAAACTCATTTAAATTATTGTTGATTTTAGGTTAATACAGTGATCAACATCTACAGTATTACTTAAAGATGACAGTTTCACGCATGCAGCAAAATTGAAAATGGGGTGTTTTGATGATCCAAAAGTGAGAAGAATTTCTTTTTACGATTTACGAACTTTACCAATTTTTCTCCCAGGTTGATCCTAAAGATGCGAATAAAGGCTGTACAGATGTAATCTGTTTATGTGTGTTCGTAGTGTTTATTGCCGTGTTGGTTTGTACTTCAAAATTGCTTTACATCTTTGCTCGCACCCTGACCGAAAGTTTTCTAATTTAGGTTATCGTTTCGTCCTTCGCCTACGTTTATGGAAATCCTTATCGCCTTTCAAATGGCTATGACAGTTTCGGCAACGTATGTGGTAGAGAAAACGAAGCGATTCCGCACATGAAGTACACTGGAATTGACATGACAAACAGAAAGTAATAAAAATATCAAAATGAAAATATCAAAATTGCAATTTTAAAATTTTCTCCAATTTCAACAGCTTCGTATTTTTTTTCAATGTTTGGGATGCTTTCAATTCAGTTAAACTCTGCGTTAAACAATGTCCAAATCAAAAGCTCCTAAACTTCGAAGATTTGAGAAATTTCACCATACACAGCAGCTCATCGTTATGTTACGACCTTTCTATGGCGCAATACGAAAGCGGCAACTTCTTAATGGACGAAAAATGGAAATTCGTGTGCCCGAATTTCCCCGTATACCAAAGCGTATCTATCTTCAACCGCTGCATTCCAAAAACAACCAGAGACATTTCTTTAAAAATAGTGTACAGCATCCACTCATATTTAAACAACATCGAATTCCTGCAACAGTTGTTTACCGATTTTTACAACAGTTGTTTGACCATGGTTTGGCTCGGTTTTTTGGCCGTAGGTAATAAATTAATGTCATGATACATAGCAAAAGAAAATAATTATTTATTGTTACATTTCAGTCATTAGTTTATGTACAATCATGTCATTTCATTACTACGCATTTATTGTTTCATGGGTTGTGCTCGTCGGATCTACTTTGACTGCTATTAGTAAATACATTTTTATTTTTTTTTGAAAATAAAATTTTTATTTTTAATTGATTTTTTCATTATAGTTTTGACTATCGCATTATGGTTAACATTTGCGAATATCGAACACGAACTTGACAACATACCAAAAGAAGAGATGTTGAAGAAAATGGTCAGGAATGAAACTGCATTTCTAATTTTCTCGATTCTGGCGACGATTATCACTGTAAATTTAATTTCTTGAGTAATACATCGTACGATAAAATTACGCTGATTTCACTTTTACAGATTATTTTGATAACAATAGCGTTTTTCATGCGTAAAAAAATCAAACTGATGCTCGATTTATTCAAATCAGCTAGTAAATGCATTAGACACATGCCGTGTTTGCTAAGCCAACCACTTTGGACTTGTATTTCGCTTACGATATTTTTGATATTTTGGATCTCAGTCATGTTATCGTTGGCTACAGCAAGTATAAAAAAAAAATTCTTAATTTTACGATCACTAAATAATTTCAATTCCAAAATTAATTTACAGATCGAAGTTCACTGATCAAAACTGAACATCACAATCATTCGCAGAAAGACCCAATCACGAATAAAAACCTAACCCACCTGCCAATATCCTTCGCGTCCTTCCAATTCGAGGACCCAACGTGGGTCCAGTCGATGTGGTGGTACTACATCATAGCGTTTATCTGGATTTGTGAATTTGTATTGGCGTGTCAGCAAATGGTGATCGCAGGCGCCGTTTCGACGTGGTACTTCACGAGGCCCAAAGACGAGTTGTCGTGGCCGATATTGACATCGATTCGAAGAGTTTTCTTTTACCATGTCGGTTCTCTAGCGTTGGGATCGTTTTTGATAACTATTTTTAAGATACCGAGGTTGGTGCTAACCGTAATCGACAACAGACTTAAGAAGGAAACTCCCGAATGGTGTCAGGGATGCGTGAAATGCTGTGGTGTTTGTTGTTGGTGTTGTCTTCGAGCGTTGGAGAAATTTATAAGATATATGAATCATAATGCTTACACCATAGTCGGTAAAAAGCGATTTAAGGTGGTTTACAATTCAATATAATGATTTTTTTTTATTATTATTAACAGTTTGTCGCAGGACCAATTTTTGCTGTTCGGCAAAACGAGTAATTTTCTTGTAAATCTATTTATTTATTGTATGTTTTTTAATTTTTATTTTTGCTTAATTTCAGGCGTACGAAATTTTGAGTTCGCATATTCTAGTGGTTGCAGTTATCGACAGGACTGGCGATTGCATTTTATTTTTTGGCAAGTGTTTCGTGACTATCTTAGTCGGCATCGTTGGGTTGCTATACATGGAAGTAAGTTGTGTCAATGTTCATTATAATTTAACTTTGAAGTTGAAAAATTGTATTTTTTAGAATGATCCGGAATTGTACTTTTACGCTGGACCGCTTCTAGTCGTTTGTGTCTTCACTTATTTCATAGCTCATTGTTTTTTCTCCATTTACGAGGTAAGAAATAAGAATCGAGGTTTAAATGTCAGTCAAACGTTTGATATTTTTTGTTTAGATGGTCATCGACACATTGTTTCTCTGTCTTTGCGAAGACTATCATTGCAATTTAGACAGTTTTCCTTACGCCGAGGGATCGTTGCAGGTAAATTGAGTAAATTGCTGGTAAATTTAAAAAATTAAAACAAATAAATTCTGTTGCAGGAATTTTTGAAAGAAAAACCTCCAAAGCCTGGATCTACAAGACGTTCGGAAAATATATAATGACACACATACACCGTCCATTTAAAAACAAACAACTTTTATTCCACTAGCCATTACAAGTGACTTCCATATTTCCAAACCGATGCCTAAATTTAGACAAATTGGCTTTGGTAACAACGGTTTCGATGTGCATAAACTGCGCATCATCTTCATCCGCATTTGCAGAAATAACATTGGCTTCTTTGTACAACCATCTTTAAAAAGAAAAAATCAATTATTTCATACAATCTTTTAAATAATATATTTTTTACCTTAACTCTTGGCCCCCAGCAGGTACTCTGAACTGTATCGAGAGAAGATTACTATCAGGATTCAAAATTTTCTCTTGAATCTTCAGTCTCAACTCCGATACTCCTTCCCCCGTAACAAACGAAACGAAAAGTCGATCGCTATTTGTCGATATATTTTCCCTCCTATAATATTTTTCAAAAAATGAGTTTTTCATATTTTCAAAAGTTCCTCTATTTTATACCTACTCTGACAGCAAGTCGATTTTACTATCGATTTCGATCATGTTGTCGAGCAATTTTTTTTCTACTTTGAGGTTTTGTAACGTCGAATGAACAGTTGCTTTTTGAGCTGTGTAATCTGGATGACTCGCGTCACAGACGTGAATTATCAAATCCTATAATAATAATAATAAATTAAAAATTAATTTAATTCAATTTCAACTCCTTTTCTGTCTTACAGCTAAAACGACATCTTCTAACGTAGCGGCGAACGAATGAATCAAATCAGTGGGAATATCGGAAATAAATCCCACTGTATCGATATACAAAACAGTCAAGTTGTTCGGTAAATTCCCAGCATGAGCCGTTACATCCAACGTTGCAAATAATTGGTTTTTTGGCTGAAGTCCTTTTTCTCCCGTCATTTCCTTTATGAGCGTCGTTTTTCCTTAATAAAAAGCATTGAAATGAAACGGTATTATTATAAAAAAAAACATAAATTGCGAAATTTCTCAATGTCGTACCAGCATTCGTGTATCCGACAACGGCTATCACCGGGAATTGCTTTTTAACGCGGTTCTGACGTATCAAAACTCGGTGAGACTTAAGTTGATCTAGTGCTTTTTTCAATTTAGTTTCTCTTTCGGTCATAATCCTCTTCCTTGCCTCTAAAAACGTCTCTCCCGCGGCTTTTCTGAACGTCATATTTCCTCCTCCTTGATCATAACCTTGTGTTAAGATACCTTTAATCCGAGATCTATAAATACAACAAAATTTATCTTTATTTAACACACACACAAAAAAAAGAGAAGATAAAATTTGTTACTTTAAATACGGTATTTCTCCCAATGCAATTTGTAGTTTTGCTTCTTTAGTTCGCGCATGATCGCGGAATATCCGAAGTACCACCATGTACCGGTCATAAACTGGTAATCCAAATTGTTTTTCTAGTGATGCATGTTGTAATCCAGTCAACATATCACTAGCCAAAAACACTGCACTCACGCCTTTGATGGCTTTTGCTTCGTGTATTTGACAACTCAGGTCCTCCAATATCCCACTACTAAATATAAGCTTCTTTTTGGGCTCTTTGACCGTCACAATTTGCTAAAATTTAGAATAAAAATTAGGGTTTTTTCCTTGAATTTTTTTTACAGTATTTTAACAACCTTTTCGACCACTTTCCAGTTTGGAAGTGTTTCAATCAATGCAACTGCTTCTGCCATTTGCAATTCAGGTGTTGTTTTCAAAGCTTTTTTAGGGATCCATTTCGGTTTCGGCTGCACTACGAAAACATTGTGTCCTATACCATCAACTTTGTATAGTTGCTGTCTCCAAGCAATAAATTCCTTTTCTTCACTTGTCAAACTTCTCTCATCTTCAACTTCAAGGTCGATAAAAGTATCATTACTGTTGAATCTAAGGTTTTGGTTGATAGAGCCACCAATTACTGTTCTTGTGATATTATTATCCACTTTAAATAAGGCCTCATTTAATGATTTACGAAAAATACTAACACATTTACAGTACAGACGATGTAAACCCATGTTTCGTCTCACAAATAGTTCTTCGTTTTAACGATAGGTGGCGTGAAAGTCTTCTTTTAGAAAAAATACATTTTTACTAAATCTTTGGTTTGGCAGAAATTGATTCTCAATCGGCTTTCTTTTAATTCCATTTACGACAACACAAAAATTACAGCTTGGAAATCACACTCTTTGCCTTCTATTACAAGTACAATCAATTGAATTTAGCACCTTTTACTCCAACGTGCTCTAAAGTAAAAAGCTTTGTGCTCGCTTTAATTTTCACACCAAAAGTTTTTAATTGTCGTCTACAATTAACTGTGTGGTTTTACATTTCAGGCAGCTTTTGAGACCCTTTATCGATCCGCCAACCGTAACGAACGCCCAAATGCCGCTGAAAATCACCACAAAGTAAATAGGTAACAGCGTTGCGGCGTAATATCCTTTCGAATTAAGTAATGTCTGTAAGTAAAATACAAATTATTAATTATAGTACAAAAACGCTCTATTAATTATCAATCGCTTACTAAAAGAGAAATAGTCATGTGAGTCAGCACAACGACAACATTTTTCCAATAATGACGACAATCTAGTGCGTGAAATGAAATTATGCCCCAGAAAACATGCGCCAAAATGAAGCCCAAGGTTGAAAAAGCTGAAAAATAAATATATTATCAATAAATCAAACATAATAGATTTAATCGAGTTAATACCTGAAGTTATAAAAAATGAATCTGAGTTTCCTTTAATCCCTACTGTTCCTGGGCCTATCGCGTCTGCTAAAACGTTTACTAATGAAAAGGCGCCCGACATTAAACCAAATCCAAGACCCGAAACTAAAAAAAAATATATAAACATTATAATTTCATCTTTTAAATACTCATTTTACATTACCGTATGATAATGTATGTCTGTTGGAGATTTGTGCATCGGCTTCGATCACTTTTTTTAAACCTACTTCAGCTCTTCTGCAATATAAAATTACACAAATAACTAAATTAACTAATTTGTTTATTTTTAGATTAAATTACCTTAATAAAATGTAATAAAAGAACCTAAACATTTCTTGAAATAAAACTGAAAATACCAAACCAAACACTAAGTATTGTCTCAGAGGAACGACGATGAACCATAGTAAAGATGAAAGTAGAAGTGAAAGTAACCAAAAAAATGCACTGAAAAACAAAAAAAGGAAAAAAATTAATTGGGTGTGATTATTTCTGTTGATTTTTTTAGCGTGGAAACTGTACCTTGCAATTAAAAGTATGATCCTCACTGGATCTTTGGCTATTGTTAACAAAAACATCGCCATTGGACACCCGAAAGCCGTAAGGGCACACCCAAAGAACTCCATTACTGTCATTTTGAAAATTAACAGTGCAGCGATATCACAGATTAAACACAAAAGCTAAACTATAAAATCCATTTAATTTCGACCGATAGACAGTCCGTCACCATGATTTCCCGAGGTTGCTTTCCTGTCACGAGATTTGATAACT
>JAQFZP010002247.1:0-14439 GCA_034695745.1 Geophilus truncorum | reverse complement strand
CAAATGCCATCTATCGGCAGCTCAAGTAAACCGAAACGGAACCGGAATGGCATAATCAAGTAGAAGAACAAACCAGGAACAAACTGCATGCATATCGTGCCTCAATTCTTATTTTAATTATGCGAAATAACATGTCTACCGTTAATAAGAATTAAAAATCAACGAAGAATAATTGAAAAAATCACAACCATGGATTATGATTTTTTATCGGCTTGTATTGACGAAATTGCATTGGAAGGTTTAGACGGTAAATAAACCTAAATAAACTAAAGCTATACATTTTAGTACTTTATTAAAAAGTTTATTTAAATTGCAGGTATTACAATTCCAAGTCTATGGATTAGGCTTGAAAGGAGACCGAAATTTTGTTTAAGTTCTACTGTGACTACTGCTGAAACTCAAGACTTTTTATGGAACCGATTTGCTCGCAGACAAGAAATTGAATATTTCGAATTACCAGAAGAACGAAGTCCTTTAGTTATATTTGATCGGTATGAAAATATTGATCTCGATGTCGGAGTCGTAACAGAACCAGTAATTTTGTCTTTTAAACTAAATTAACATCAATTTACTAAGACTCTTATTTAACTCTTTTAGGTGAATGCTATTGAAGATATTTATCCAATTTCGATTATTAAGGGAGTTCAAGGATCGTGCGCAACATATTCGTCTAGAGTAAATGTTACGCATGAAATTCGAGATGAAAATGGAACTATAGAATTAAGTTTAAAAGATGTATTGGAGAAATGGAAGGAGAAATTAGTGATGGTCGCAAAATTGGATAAGAGAATGACCGCATTATTGGGCCCGCAATGCGATCCGACGATTGGATTTGATTTGACAGACATGCAGTATGTTTTACTTGAAAGAATCGGCCGATCCCGATATCATGGAGAAGTTACTCAAGGAAAAATGAGTTTAGTTGTACTAAAAGAATCCCCCAAAACATTACATTATCATCGCAAATTTCTACTGGCTGAAAAACTAATAACAAAACAAGTAAAAACTGTTGCAACTTTGTGTAAACGATTTTTTTAAAATTAATTCCGACTGTTGTTATTCTGATTAGGTCCATTATCAACGAAATTGTTCCAATGTAATGACGTGTGGATCACTTTTGCATTTAACTCGGTTTTACGTCGAGCGAAAATCGAAGTTTTTAATTTTTTTGCAGCTGATTTGCAAGACTTTGAACGAAAGCCCAAACAAAACGGCAACGGTTGAACACATTCGAGAGACTTTGGTAAATTATTTTTAATTTTTTTTTTTATTTAATATACATATATTAAATTAATTATTATTTTTTTATTGTTTTGTTGTTGTAGGGATTGAAAGAACACTTGTGGAAAAAATTTTTGACCAATCATTTATATCAAATTGCTAATGTTATTACGGTATAGTTTATAATTTTTTAAATGGAATTATTTATTGATGTTATTTTAATTTTTAGATTCCATTGCAAGAAGCAAAACCTAATTTACCGCCTGAAAAATACTTTCTCGCTAACGGCACTCCTAGAACAGTGAGAGCATTACAGCTACTGGATAACGTCGACGTTAATAGCATTGGAAAAGAAGACGAAGACTACAAGACCGAAAAGGATGGTGATGAAGTCGACGAGGATGACGTTGATAAGCTCGAGTCGAAAGATTTTAGTAATTATAATTTTATAATTTTGTTTGTAATTTTAAATATTTAATTTATATTTTGTTTTTACAGGTAAGAAATGGATTCCGTACTTGGACCGACCATATTTAAGCCAAGCGCTCGAACGGTTGGAGCAAATTGGTCCCGAAGGTGCCAGTATAAAGGAATTTGCTCGGTCGATGAACATTCCAGTGCTGGAATCGCGATTGTTATTGAGGAATATGGAGAGACTTAAAGCGCTTACAGTAATTTATAAAGATGTTGGCAAACAGCGATGCTTAAAGTATTTTTTTTATTTTTTTTTATTATTTATTTATTTATACTATAATTTCAATATTTATTTTTTTCATACAGGTATGTATCTAATAAACATATAATGAACAGTGAACTGAGACAACAAATTTGCGATGAAGGGTTAAAAATGCTCCAATTTTCGAAAAGTAAGAATCTCATTAAAAATGACAAGAAGTCAGCGTATTTATCTAAAAATTCGAAATTTATTTTAGCCGCGACCGACGATGCTTCAACGTCTCTGTCGTGTGAAAAGGAAATCCCCGACTCTGAATTTGATAATGAAAAATTAGTCGATCTGGTTAAGAAAATGGAAATGCCCGAATTTTGTTTCGAAAATGGTTAGTATTGTATTAATTATTTTTAATTTTTAATTTTTAATTTTTTTTTTACCCAATCGTAATTAATTAATATAATTATTTACAGCTGATGTTACGTATCGCAAACTAAAGCGCGTGAATATAATATTAGAATTAATACGCAAGGAAAAATTGATAGACAATGCCGCCACTTTGCGAAACGCAATTATAAACGAAGAACGTGAAGAAGGTGGTCTTATAGATCCAAACACTGTAAAAAGATTAATCAGGGTGTTGCAACGGGAGAAGGAAATCAATGTTATTAACACTGTTCTCAAGTTGGGCGATAAAGAAGTTAAGGTAAAAAATACTATGCTCGTGATAAACTAAACTGAAAGTTGGTAATACCGTATTTACTTGATAGGTGCAATACATTTGTGATAAAGACGTAACGGAACACAGTTCGATTTTTAAAAGTGCGATCGAACAAGCAAAATTGAAGAAATTTTCTGGTTCGTCAGCGAAAGTGATCAGAAAACGACAAAAAGAAGTCAAAAAAAAGGTTCGGGATTTTTAAAAATTGGGATTAGTGTTTCTTTAACTTATATTTTAATATATTTAGATTGAAAATTCTGCACATCTAAACGTACAGAAAAAATATGAAGTTCTCATCGTAAGTTTCTATTAGTTTTTGCTTCGTTTAGTCGCGAAATTAATTTTTTAACCGTATATTCTTTAGCCTAGAATAACAACGATCGAAGTGAAATTTATTCGACTCAAACTTCTTCATAAATTGATTTATTATTTGGTGTATGACTATGATGGAAAAGAATATGACGATAACCACATTATTTGGGAACCGAAATCCGACGGAGAAGCATCAGTGCCGAGAGTTTACAAAGAAGAAAATTCATTTAAACGTTTCTTGCCGCCGTTACCTGTTCACGAAAATTGGCCCAAAGGATGGTGTTTGATGTCCGACATTATCCTTCGACTTCCTCTCAGTTTGTTTATGAAGATAATTAATTGTCCTTGTGTGGTACGAAAAGATTTATTTTTATTTAAAAAAAAAATTTCTAATGAATTAATTATTTTAGATACATGAATTAGAACCGTACATAAACGACCCCGTCAAGCAACACTGTTTAATCTCACACTTGAGCGCGAAAATTCGCAGTATTTTGTTTTCAGGTCGTCGTTATATATTTACATTCGTTCAGAATGCCGAATTACTTGCGCGAATTGGTCTTTTGTCGTTCGGGCCTCAGCAGAACAAGGAAAAAGAAAAACGGTTTATATATTTACATAAAACAGCAGCAGTTGTCGACACTCGATTATCCGATCCTTCTTACTCGCAAACATCAGAGACTAGGGAATACACAAAACATGACTTTCAGTTGAATTCATTGGCTGACGTGGAAAAATTTTGGATTTTGGTGCAGGAGATTTGTTTACAAACACCACTAGGTACGGTATTTACATTTTTAATTACATACATTATTTATAATTATCATTTTATAACAGGTTGCCGAACGTCGTCTATAAATCAAACCGTTGCAGTTGAAAGAGTAGACACTAAAGCTCTGATGACGGCTGCGTGTGCTCCAAAAAATGTCGATGAAATTGTCGATAATGGAACCATTCCCGGTGATGGACGTGGAGCAGGTGGCTTTGACTCAGTTTTATACTCGTAAGATTTTATTTTAATTTTTTTAAATCGATAAGTTTTTCATGTTAAAGGTTTTTGTATTTAGGCACTTGCAACGAAATTGGTTTAGTATAAACAAAAAATCGGGTCTGAAACTAATTAAAAGTGACAAGACCGAAAGTAACGAATCTGGAGAAACAGTGCAGGCTGGAAATTTTTACAAAGATTACTTAAATAAAAGTAAGAAATATACAAAGAATTTTAAAAATAGAATTTTTAACTATAATTTTTTCTTTTTGATGTAGTGTCGGCGAAATTAACAAATTCCAAGCGACTTGGTCGTCTGCAAAAACGGAATTTGACGTTGAAAACCAAAGATAAACAACTGGAAATTACGGTTACACGCAGACCAGCTGAATCCCACGCAGAAAGAAAGCGGGGACTAAAAAGAAAGCGCTCTGGTGAAAGTGGCGATAGGAGAAAAGCAAAAAAATTTAGGAAGAAATCAACTGAGAAGAAAACGAGGATAATTCGTGAGAGAACCAAAGTTGCTCCGAGACGTCCGCATTACGATGACAAAGACAAAGAAGCATTGAAACGACAGCAAAAGAAAAGAGTGGACTGGAGTACAAATGAAGACTCATTTGTAAATATTTATATAATTACTTATGAAATCTGTTAAATTTTATTTTTATTTTTATTTTTATTTTTTTTTAGTTGTTGCTGTGTAAAGTTTCATCGGTTTTAATAGCGCCTAACCATTTCAACCAATTGGTGGTCGGTTATTCGCTGATTCGGGATCTCTTACAAGAACATATTCCCGTAAGATTAACTATGAGTGATATTGAAAATTAAAATCAAGTAATTAATCTTTTTTCGTTTTAAATATTAGACGTCGAATGATAAAACCTCTCGCGCCTGTCAACGAAGAGTGGTCTACATGATGAAAAATCCGAGAACGCAGTACAATGTTTCAGTTTACGTGGGAGAATCTCAGCAGGACGAGGTTTGCAGTTGAAAATTTAACATTAAAGACGATAAATGTAACCATTTTTTTTTCTTCTTTAGCAATTGATGTCGCGTGTTTTTCATCCGAACGTTCCCAAAACGGACGAAAGTGCCTGGGAAAGGGCATTTAAAACTGTTTTGCTGTTGGTCGTGGAAAAATTCCAGTCCGTGAAGAAAGTTCATTCCAGATTTCAATTGCCGAACACGATTGGTGAGATTTTTTCAATCGTTTTATTTGTACGCGTGATTAATTTTATCTAATTACTTTGCAGAGGAATTTAAAGCAAAGTACAGTGTCACCTCAACTGACAAGTTACTTTTGAAGAAGTCGGTGGAGCTAGAAGTGAATAACGTCGTCAGTGTTCGTTTTGCTGTCGTTTACACGTTGATTACGAGTGCCATTTGTTCTCAAACACACAAGGACCATTGGGCTCTTCATTTGTATCGGCTGTACAACGAATATCCAGACACTTTGCTTCGATCTGTTATCACGCGACTCAGAATGGACCACGTGATTGCTAATCAAAAATCAAAATCCGCGTCTAGACGACGTCGCCTCCAATTGACAACTTTGCCGTATCAAGTTCATTACAAGTAAAATAGAAATGTTAATTTTAATTCAAAACGAAAAATATTTCAATTTATTTTTTTGTTTTTAGTTTTGTCAACAAATTACAAACCAAATACAAACAATCAGTGTTTGAAGGTGCGAGGAAATTCCTCTGCGATTTGATCGACAAACAAAATGGGGAATCGTTTCAAATTCATACCGGCAGTGGAAGTATCGCTGCGTGTGCCATTACGTTATTAGCAGGCGACAATGTAAATTTACACATTGAAAATTTCGAACACTTGATACAGTTTGAGAAGGATCCAACTGTGGAATCGGCAAAGAAACGTAAAATACTTAATGAGAGAAAAGATGAAAAAATCTATTCCGGAAAAAAGAAAGTATCTCGAGTACACTTTTACATGAGGAGACAGCAAATTCAAGAGAATCCTTCCGATTCGGTGCAACATTCGCAAGATTTCCTGTTGGTGATTCCAGCCAAAGTTCATATTAGCTTGAAAAACAAAGATGTGGAAGAATTCAACGCAGAAACGAGTGCCCCGACGGTTGATCATGATTATTTGACCGATTCGAAGACCAAATCTCGAATCCAGTGCTCTGTTGATTCTGGATTGATGGAAAACGTCTTAAACAAACAATTGACCATTCCCGAAGCGAAAGACTTTGACGTTGTGTGGAAACAGAATTTCATTTACGAGCAAGACGATTATTTTGATTTTAGTAATGTATATCAATTTATTTTGGCCGCTAAAGAGTTGGGAGTAACTTTGCAAGACATCAAAGTACGTGATTCTTAAACACAGTCTTTAGGAGACACATAATTAAATTATTTTTTATTTCTTATTCTCATAGGATAAATTTCCAAGATCTAACTACCACAAGTTTAAGGATTATTTAGATCTAATGGCCGTTAATGGTTTAATTTTGCGTTGTGGCGTGAGCGTGTTGAAGTACGTTTCTGCACAGTATTCAAATATTTGGACATTGCCTAAATACGCGAACGAAGCGTCAGCCGTCAACTCGGTAGGTAACATTAGCGAATTCAAATTGATCGATTTTAATGTTTTATTTTTCTCCTCAGGAAAATCGTGATGGTAAAACAGAAAGTTTTCACCCTCGCCCTTGGAAAATGCCTGACGGGACGTTAAACGTCAACATGTTTGGAATGATGCTGCGATCAGTTCTGTCTCGCGTTATGATCAATCCGGGAATTCAATTTCTGCGTTTAGTTAGCCTACTTTCGCCTACTTTGCAAGCTGTTTTTGCATTGGAATTGTTAGAGGTTAAACAGTTTTGAGAGTATTTAATTGTAACTAAATTAATTTTATTTTTTTTATTTTTTTTTAGATTTTAGAAACGATCGGTTGTCTCGAAATGTCGTTTATGAAAAAGAAGAAAATGACTTTATTTTCTACTTCCGAAGACTTTGATACGCTCGAGAAAAATGTGGGTGACCCATTCAAAGACAATCTTTGCATAGACACAAACGTTGATTGTCTTTTCAAATTGGAAAATTTCATATCAAATTTAAATCATGAATAAGTGAGATGCTTTTTTATTTACACTACGGGAAAAATTGTAAATATTAAAGAGTGTATTTACATCACGTAGTTATCAATAATTATAATTTGTCCAAAGAGGTGGTTCATAAATCCATTTTGGATGAAAATTTTCATCAAATGCCGTCCGAACGCGTTTACTCGAACCATCGCAAATTCCGGGTACGTATCTGATAACACCTTTTTGAGTGACCAGCAGCGTCGAATTTACTTTATCAACCGATTTAAATGCCGGATTTAACGGGTCTTTCTCGTGGGGATTCGAACTTTTAGTTGGTTTGGCATAGAGCAACCTTAGATAAAATAATCGAGAATGAAATATTAACACAATAAATAATTGCTCTGGACTTACTGAGTTTTGGTTTTTTGCCACGGCACTTCCCAGTAAAGGCCATATTTTTTCAATTGCTGCTCAGTTTCCAGTTTCACAACTTCGTTGTGTAACTGATGTGAGCATTTTTGTTGTCCCGAATGATTGTACATCAAAGGCGGCATACCGTCCGAATATCTTTGAAAAGGGTTAAAATGGTAGGGACCGACTTGAGGGCGTTTGTACGAGAGAAAGTTGTCTTCGATTTGGCATTCTTGGCAGTATCCATTGAAAGCATCTTCTTCTAAAAAATGCCAGTTATTGTTCAATTTACTTACAAGTTAGTTTTTAATGGTAAATTACTAGAATTGCACCTGTATTGTACGAAGTGTTCTTGACATCTGGATTAAGAAACGATGGATTCAAGCCAACGTAAAGATATTTTAATCGGTCTGGCACGAAAGACATTGGAGAGAAAGATATCTATTTACAAATTTCAAAAGCTAGCAATTTATTTTATACTGATCAAGCAACCTCCTTTACATGTTGTACGCAAACTCATTGGAAGCCATGTTTGATTACTATTGTTGTAAAATGTTCGCGTTGTGTGTGCACAAAACGCGAGACAGCAATCACAGCGCGATTGGGACATTTTAATCATGGTTTTTGAAAGGAATGCTTTTAGTGATTGGACCCACATTGATCGATTTAGAATTCAAAAAATGGTACCACGAGACGATTTTTGCCGAATTTTTACATTTGGTTTGTATCAAATGTTAGGTGTAGTTTATTTATGCGCAATTAAACATTTTCCACCTGTTACATAACATCGCAGCCTGCAATCCCAATTTATCCAAATCCAAATTTATCAGAACTGTTATAGCTACGGATGTTTAAGATCATAGTTGCCCAATATAGTAGTTTGTGGTTTGCCCAGCAATTTGCTATCGAGCAAATTAGCAACAGTCGAAAAACAAAACAAATATCTTGCGAAAAAATTAACATATTGGATTTAATGATGTATCACCCCGACGTCCCCGAGTATGAAAATAATGTAGGTAAACTGTGGAATGGTAAATCGATTATAGATGATTGTTAGTATTATACTGGTTTCGATTTTGGATGAAAATTTTCATCAAATGCCGTCCGAATGCGTTTACTCGAACCATTGCAAATTCCGGGTACATATTTGATAACACCTTTATTGGTATCTACTTTATCTAGCAACAGATTAGTGTTTGGAATGTGCAGTCTCGTACCACACAGGTAAATTCGATTATTTTATGTAAAATGATGAAATAAGATAGTACCTAATGCAGATTATTTTGAAAGGTATCCTCAGATTTCGGATGTTTGGCAACGATTTGGATGTTTTATATTGCTTAACCCAATTTGTGACTGTCATGTTAAGGTAAAACAGAAATTCGGAACCAACACTTTACATAGGTACCTACGGTAAGTAATATTAATTTTATTTAATTTGTAACACTTCCTAATTAGAGTTCAAGAACTACTCAATTTTAAAAGAGAATTATCAATCTTGCAATGCAAATACTAATAATCGCTTTGTCTTGCAAATTGTAGAGGAACACATACTATACGGTACTATACTATAATTTATAAAACTAACAACTAATGAGGATTTCCTAGTTTATAAGACAGAATGCACACTGCTTATCAATAGAAGAAGCAATATCTGAGCAAGAATGTTACAAGAAAGAATTCTCTTGTAGGTTTATATAAAAATGTAATTTACACGTTTAGATTCCCTTTAATGCAAAACAGCCGTTGATGCAAAACGCTTATACATCAACAGAAATGCAATTACCATACAAAATGCAACGAAACGTTATATTTGCTTTCTTCCCTGCATAACTCAATCGTGCCACTAAATTAACCACTAGAACGAATTCGGGGAGTTGTAGAGCAGGAATTGTCTTTTCCCCTAATCAAATTACTTGTACTTGGCGATGTTGGATCTTTGCGTTGTACTTGGTTTATCAACTTTATCGCTTTTTGAGCTTTTTTTAGCATGTCGTGGAAAGATTGGTATTGAAGAATGGGTAAAATATTTAGAGAAATGAAGTATTTTGACAGAAAAAAGTATTGATCTAATAATCTTGGCAGATGTCAATTTTAATGTTTAATGGACATTGATTGAACAAAGTAAAGAGTATATGTGAACATTTTGTAAATTTATAAAAGTCACCCGTTAATGCCTTTTAGACCATAACTGACTTGTGAGTGCAAGTTCAAAAGTTGTAAGTTATGACTTTTTGATAGCAAACAATAAAATAAATATTGATGTGGCGCTTGCTGCAAATTCTCATTTAGTTCTGCTAAATAATAAATACAAAAATTATAAATTAATATTTTAATTATTATAAAATCACGTTATTCACATGTTCTTACTAATTTCTTGCTGCTTTATACTGCTCTGAATACCTTGATGCATATTCATCAGTAGAAAAAATTTTGTAAAGAAGTATCGCTATTATGGCGCATAAAGTTGGAGAAGAAGTGAATAAGTATAAAGCAATGGAAATTAATAAAATGATGAAGATAAGACGGCAACGATGTTGCGGTTCTGGTATGTCGACAAACTCGTTTGGTGTTTCTTCCTCCTCCATATCACTGAATTCTTCATCACTATTGGCCATATTTATCCTTTTTTATAACCTAAGTGCCAGAGGATTCAAATTGTAACACAGTAAGAATGAAGGCATGCAGTGAAATAGAACGTGAGTTGTGTGCGCGTGGTTACACGTTGGGTTCGTTTACATTGATTTTTTCGGCGTTTTTTACCATTTTGGTTTGGAATGAATGTTTGACTTGATATTTCAAATTTATTTTGTCTCCAAAAATTTGACGAGTTTGGCAAACGAGTTGTTGTTGATGTGTAATTAATGCACTTTCGACTTATTTATTGATAATTTATTTATAGGTCGATATCGACGAAATCCTTCGAAGGGCTGAAACTGAAACCCGAGACGAGCAGCCGTCTACTATCGGCGATGAGTTGCTGTCAGCATTTAAAGTTGCGAGTTTTGCCGCTTGGGACGAAGAAAAAGATGTGCCAACGATAGAGAATCGACGAGAATGGACAATAGATTAGGACGAAATTATACCGGAAGCCGACAGAACGAAAGTGGAGGAAGAGGAACGACGAAAAGAGATGAATGACATGTTTCTTCCTCCACGAAGTCGCAAATCAGTTCGACGAGTAAGAAAATAAAAAGAAAACATATTAAATTAGTAATTCTAATCTATTAAAAAATATTTCCATTAGATGCCGCGGCACAGCGAGAACGAGAACGAGAAAGGAATTGAGGAACGAACGAGAGCAGCGGAGAAGACTCAGACGCGAGCGACAGACCGATGAAACGCGGCCGGCCACGAATCATTCCCAGGGACACGATCGAGGGATTTACGCACGCAGAACTGCGCCAGTTTATTCCAAGTTACAAGAAGTTCGCCACTTCGCGCAAGAGATTAGAAGCGATCGCCTGCGATGCAGAACTGCAACAGAAACCGATGGCCGATTTGAAGAGATTGGGCGAGTTGTTTAACGTCGAAGCGATGAGTGATCACAAATCGAAATTGGAAGAGAATCGAAACGAGGACAGCAACGAGAGTGTTCGAAAACAAGATCGTGATCCGCCGTTTAAATTGTCCGGCGTTATTGTGAACGCAAAATCGCTTCTCAGTGCGAAACCACTGGATATCATTTTGCCTTCAAATTCGGACGAGAGGTGGAAATGGATCCTCGACGCTCACTGTAAAGAAACTCATTGGAATAAATGGATCCAGATTTGGGCATCGGAGAAAAGGTAATTTGTTAATTTTTTTTAAAATGTGGTTTTAGTGTAATTATTTTAATTTTATTTTTAGTTAAACATTTACAGACGAGAGCTGAGTACTTGTTAAAAGTTCTGGTCAAGTTGTTTAATCAGAAAACATTTGCACTTAATTTGTTCTTAATTGTTCTTAAAAAGACAAATTTCGATATTTTAAACTTCCAACTTGCATCAAAATAAACTTTAAATTTGCTTCGCACATGCGCACATGATGTCACAATTCTCATAGTTAATTTAGCGCCACCTGAAGACTGCGGACAAAACACGCAACTAACAGAACAGATTAGAACAGCAACTCGTTAACCACGCACGTCGAACGTCGAACGCGTTCCATTACCCGAAAAACTTGTTCAGATGGGTTTTTGTGTACGATAATCTATCACAAACGGTTTTATTTTCTTCTTGGACCATCATTTTTGTGAATTACCTAAGAAAAACTAATGAAGCGAACAAAGTGATTGGCAGTTGGCGGCTCGAAACAAACACAATCGATGTAAGTAGTTTTTAAACACAATTTCTTTAATTTCTTACATATAAATTAATTTAATTTAATTATGTTTATTCCACATGTGCAGATGAAAATTAACGATCTCGGACATCTTTTACGCTTATGACTCAACTCAGTCAATCCAAGATGGCAGCCATGGAGAATATGTAGTTGTACGATTTGAACTAAGCCTATTTGAACTAGGCCTATTTGAACAAGGAAAAAAAAAGTAAGATCCGGCAGACTTGTGTTTAATAATTTAAAGTTTAATTTTTTTTTTCTTTATTACAGTTACAGATTTCTTTTAATGACTAAAACCATGGGAAAAGTGGTCTGTTGAAGCTGCAGTTTATTTGTTTTGTCGATGCTACAATTTCATCCATTTAATTTCTTTATTTTTGAACTTTCTGGTTTTGGAATTTGGTTTACATTTGGTTAAATTTATTTTTATATTTTCTCAATTTAATTTTTTTGCGAAACAATTGTTTTGCCAGGGTTGAATTTCCATCCACTGGAAGTTTGGAAACTTGAAAACCAGTGTTTAAGTGGGCAGTTAACCACAAGATCTGTCCACTTGAGGGTCGAATTTTCACTTTTCTGTTGGTTTACGTCATTTTGTTGAAAGCAATGTTTTATTTTATATTTTATTTTATTTTTATTATTTTTTATTTTATTTATTCTTGGGAAATTGTTCCAAATGAATTGCTGAAATTCTTTTATTGTCAAATTGTGATTGATTTGTGATTGAAAACTTGTCCATTTTGAAAAATTGGAGTTTTACGAGAATGTTTAGGCCCTCTTTCCAAAATGACGACGGAAAGTAACGCGGCCTCCTCTGTTAGTAACTAACACAGGGCCTACTGGTTACCTTTTCTCACTTGTTGATTTGTCTAATTCTGCTTTTGATGTGGTTCTTCTTTATATTCCATTTTTGTTGGCTTGTTCTTGACTTTACTTTGGGTGAACCCTGTTTCAAGTTTATGTGAATGTCAATAATGAACTCTTTTGGATAAAATATGCTCTTATCATCTTCATCCGATTCCTCAGAACTCAGAACTGGAAGTAACCAGCATACTTATTTTTGTTCTCATCAGTTGGCTTCAAAGATAGAAATTTTTTTTAAAAACATTTAAAATAAATTACATAATAAACAAGTTTTTTCTAATATTAAAAATCTATTAAATTTAGAAAAACAACAGCATAATTGGGACAAAAACAACAAGACCAGCTAAATGCACTTGTCAAGTAACCCTAACTGCTACAATCAAAAACACCCAAAACTGTCACTTGTAAACAAGTCCTAAAGGCCCAATGCATATACCCAGCACTTATCAAAGATCTTTACACAGACTTTAATGATTATTTTTTTTGTGATTGGGAGGCCATTTATTGAAAATATCAAAGAAATTGAGTGAAGAAGAAGCTTCACAGTACAATACAAAAGCCGCCATTCTGAGACGACTAAGACAAGTGAGGAATTTGGTCAATTTCATTAGGATGATTGGTGTTGCGCCTTCTTAAAGAGACTTCCTAGGATTAAGTTAGGTTTAAGGTTCTGAATTCTTATATACATGTAAACGTCTTAACCTAGATTAAGCCTTTTTGTACATGATGTCTCCGAAGGTGTCATGTGAACTGAGTTTAGAGTTGAGACACTTTATAGAGATTTTTAGATATAAGATTAGGTTTAAGGTTCCAAATTTGTACTTATAGTTAAGCCTGTTAGCTAAACCTATTTTAAGCTTTTGGCCACATGCTCCAACTTCCATTTATCTCATACGCCTCTGCCTGCAAAATATAAAAATGAAATTTAATTACGAAAGGTTTTCCCTAGGTGACCTTTTATTTATTTTTTGAAACTTATATTTACTTATGTGCAGCATTTACTAGCATTTCTTCGTTTACGTCAAACAAAATAAATATCTCTTTTTGTATCTTGTAGCAATATGAAATTTTATAACTATGGTAAAAATGACTATGGTTACCGTATCAATAAAATATATTGCCATAGAAAGAGACTTTCTAGTTTAAGATTAAGTTTATGTTTCTATATTTCTACATAAGTATAAATCTTTTATTTGTTCCTAGTTAAGCCTGTATTTTGTCCCTAGTTTAAGCCTTTTAGTACATGACCATTCTTGTTGCATGCTTCCTTTGTTGATATATCATCATTCTTGATTGTTACTGACAATGATGTTATGCTATTGTAGTAAGGTTTCTTTCCAACTGAAATGTCATTATTAGATCAGTGAAGCACCAGCTTTGCTCAAGGTAACACCTCTTTCTTTAATTTCTCTTTCTTGGCTTCTTCTTCTTCACTTAGCTTTTTAACCACTGGCATTTGGGCCTAACCTGGGACTTGTATCTTTCTACTCATTTCTATTTTGTGTTTCAATTTCAATTTCAATTAACTTTTCTGATTGCTTTAGGTTGGCTTTTCAATATGTTTTTTCACTTGCTAATATTCAATTTTATTTTATTTCATGATGATTATTATTATTATTATTATGATTATGATTGTTTTAGTTAGCTTTTTAGTTTAGCTTCAATTTCAACTACAGTTGGCTTTTCAGCATATCTTTCTTATCTTGCACATTCTGTTTTCTGTTTTCTGAAAGTAGTCTATAATATATTCTTTACTTTATTACTTATACTCACATGTCTCTGATATATATATTCGGGGAAATACTTCATTGTAAGATTCTCTCGGTGTCTTTCGTCTTCTAAGTCATTTACAATCACTTGTTGTGCATTCACAAATT
>JAQFZP010002246.1:0-14444 GCA_034695745.1 Geophilus truncorum | reverse complement strand
AAACGCCTCTCACGAAACAACTCACTGACGTATAAAAAACAACAAAAACACCAAAAAACACTTAAAAAACCACTAAAAAACAAATCAAAAATTAAATTCTCAATTTATAACTTTCAACTCACTAACAAATAGCATTAAAATCGATAACGAGGGAGTGAAAGCAGTCCCGAGAACAGCCACCTCTTACAACAACATCAGGTCGGCCATTTTGAAAAATCGCATGAAATTTGTGTCGTGTTGGGAAGCGGAGCTCTAATTTAACCCGCCGAAACACAGATTACTTCGTCCAGACGTGTGGTAGGATTACAATACCCTTGAACTAGCGATTTGCCGGTTATTTTGAGCTACACAAGTGGTTTGGAAATGCGGCGCAGCCGCGATGACAAGTGTCCGCGACTCGCTTCGCTTTCGACGGCGGTTCCGCTCGATGCGCCCGGCGTTGAGCGGCAGTGAGGCGGCGGCGTCGTGAGTGTTTTTCCGCGTGGATTTTTACGTGAAGAAAATGGATTTCGGTTCGAGTTTGGAGGAGTGGGCGAAGGATAAGCCTTTGAGTATCTTACAATTGGACCCGGCTGACCGGGCGGTGTTGCGCATTGCTGGTAAGTGTGGTTGTTGTGTTTGTTGTTGTTGTGGGGGTTTTTAGGTAGGGTTAGGTAAAGGTGTGGTTAGGCCTATTGGAGTGAGTGACTTGTGGGTTTTGGTTTTGATGGGTTGTGAAGGGTTTTTGGGAGTTTGGAAGGTTTTGGTGGGGTTTGAGGATGAAATTTGAGGTTTGGGGGTTTTTGAATGGGTAATTGATTTTTTTTGGGGGGGAATTTTTGTTTTTATGGAAAATATATTTTTTTGAAGGGTTTTGTTGGGTTTTTGTGTAATGTTTTGTTTTTCTTTTCGTGTTTTTGAAATTGAAATTTGAATTTTAAGTGATTTTTCCTGAAATTTTTATTTTTACCCAAAAATCCACCAAAAAATCCACCAAAAAATTCACTTTTTTCTATGAAAATTTTCGATTTTGCACTTTCAAAAACACTTTTTATCATTTTGAAAACAATAATTGTTTTAAAAATATTTTTTTATAATAAAATTTTTTGAATTTTTTTCCAAAAATTCACCAAATTTCCACATTTTTCTATAAAAATTTCAATCTCCCACTTTAAAAACATGGTATTTTCACATTTTTCCACCTTAAAACCTAAAATTTTTATTTTTTTTGATTTTTTTTATTATTAATTTTTCCATTATCATCATCAAAACCAGATAATAAAATCACGATTTCAATCAAAGGCGCTCCCAATTTGCCAACAACACACAAATTCGGCCTTGTTTTCTATTTAGACACCTCAAACCATTACCTAACCACCAAATATAAGGTTAAAGTCTAATTATACCTCATTACTCAACCTAACAACTCATTTCTATTTATTTATAAACAAAAATTCAAAATAAATCCGTAAAATCCGTATAAAATTTCCATTTTCCATCAAATTACGCAACAAGTTCCATTTTCCCCGTTAAATTCACCCATTTGATCGTTTGCACCCGATTTAACACCTGTCAATTTTATTTTGGCGTCCTCTCGGTCGTCATGGCAACCATGGCAACATTCCTAGTACATCTACCTCTAACTTCGCTCAATAGATGGCGCCACTGTTGAATAATTCTTTTTAAGAGAGAGGAAAAAACACAAAATACTCTTAAAAAACTCTAAAAACTTGTAAAAAATACTAAAATATGGTGGATTTAGGGTCTTAATCGTGATTGGTGAATAAAATAGGCCTACTTTTAGAATTTAAACCCTTTTTTTAGCTTCCTCTCGAGACATGACACATTTTCTATTCTAAATATAACAACACAAGTCTGGGGAGTTCATAAAGGAAACGTTACATTCATGGATTATACTTTATACGTTACATTCCAGGTGATATGTACGCCTTACTAAACCAAGGTAAGGTAGAGTGAAGTTAAGAGTCAGATTTATTTGAATTTAGTCTTTTGGTTTTATTGAGATTTTGCTACGTCATCAATCAGTGATGGCAGCCATATGTGATTTTGTTTTTAATGTAGGGGTAAATGGTGGTTTAAAGTGGGTGTTAAGATGTGTTGGGTTGAATAAGTGGGGGAATGTGATTTTTGGGGTAAAATGTGGGTTTGTTTTGATTCCAGTTCACTTGTGCATTGGTGAATTCAGAAGTGAACTGGGAAATGAATTTATTTTTTCATTCAAGGAAGGGAGTTGTTGTGAGTTGGAATTATGGGATGTGTCTGTTTCTAGTTTAGTTGATTCATAAATGACCTGGAATTAGATAAAGCATACTCAGATGTTGATGTTGTGATGCCATTGAACTAATGTTGGTTTATTTATCTATCTGTAGTTGTGTTTTAAGAAAAGATTAAACAGTTAGATTTGGTAGTCATGTTATATAAAATTTTAGACAATTTTAGACCCATTTTTAGGCTTAATTAGTTCAATTTTAGACTTATAAAATGATATTTTAACAATTATAAAGCAATGAGTGCTGGACTTTATTATTTTAGGTGTGTTTTATTTAGACCTTTGTTACTTTTAGAGTTTAAAATTTTTTAGACCTTTTTTGGTCTTTAGACTCAGAAAAGCTAATTTTAATTGTTTTAAGATCAATTTAACTCTATTTTAAACCTAGAAAACAATTTTTAGCACATTTTTTGAGCATATTTAGGCCTAATTAGTTCAATTCTAGACTTACAAAATGATATTTTCACAACAATAAAGCAGTGAGTGCTGATTTTTATTTTTTTTAGAACTTTTTAGACTGATATGAATTTTAGAATTAAATTTTCTTTAGACTGTTTTAAACATTTTAAATATCTAAAACTAATTTCAATTGTTTTAAGATTCATTAACTCAATTTAAAACCAACAAAACAATATTTAGCTTACTTTCAGACCACTAAACTCAAATTTAGACCATTTTAGACCAAGGTCAAACACTGAACACAAATCCTCACACTCAAACAGCAAACATCTGCTACAACTAAAACACAGGAAAACATAAAAAAAAATCACCTGTTCGAGATTATATAAAAACAAATCAACAAAAAACAAAATTAAACCTCAAAACCCCTAAAAAACCCTAAAAACCCTTAAAAACAATTAAAAACTCAAACTTTTAACCTTTTCCACCAAAACACTCATCACTGCCATTACCATAACCCGGAAATGACGTCACCCAAACTCAAACTCACCAATGGCCGCTCACAAAAACATTGCACTCACCACATCACCACAGCAGACACTTCGGAGTGACTTTTCGTGACTAGAAACACGAAAAAGTAAAAAAATCACCGAATTTCGGTGAAACTCCAAAACCAAACAAAATGAGTGCGGGAAGTTGGAAAAGGGTGCGGTAGGTGGCGCGTGTTTTTATCATTTCTCGACGCGCTGCCCACTGGGCCCCGGGGCGTGTGGAAACCCGTTGGCGAGGTGTGGACAAGTGGTGGCGACTCCTTAAAAGGGTATCGGCAATCGGCGAGTTAAAAGCGTGAGTTGGGCGACGTCGCGTGGGCATTTTGGCCAACGGAGTGAGGAGAAACAAGTGCCGGTTGATTTTGACTTTCAATGGCGTCGAATGGAGAAAGTGTCGGGCGAGTTGATAGTCCGCAGACTCAGTTTTACGAGCAGAATCTCAGCAAATTTAAAGGTTTGTACAGTGCGCTCTGCAGAGTGAAAGGTGTGTAGTTTGTTGTCATTTTTTTTCAATTGGTGGTTGGAGGTTGTGGTGATTTTTTTGAGGGGTTAGAGGTGAGTTTTGGGGTTTTTTTTTTTTTGTAGATGTTTGTTTGGGTGAAGTGTTTTGGGGGTTTTATTTACGGTTTTTGAGTTTTGAAAAATTTTTTTTTGAGTTTTTTTTGATGGTTTTTTAAATTATTTTACTCGAAAAATTGGGTTTTATTTTTTTCTGGTTTATGAGTTTGGTTTTTTCAGTGTTTGTTTTATTTTTTTATTATTTTTTTGGGTATTTTAGCTTTTTTTTGGGGGTTTTTTTAATGCAAAATTTTTGTATATTATTATTATTATTATTTTTTTTAGTGCAAAAATTTTTTATTTTTTATTTTTAGCTTCAGTTTAAAAAAAATAATTTTCACATTTTGGTTTTTAACTTAAAAATTTTTTTAAGCAAAAACGTTTTTTTTAATGTTATTTTAACAACTAATAATTTATTTCTTTTAAATTTAACCCCCAATAACTTAAATTATGGGTATTTTTACATTCCCACAATGTAAAAATTATAAATTTGTTTTAGCGAAGTAATAATTTTTAATTTTTTTTAATTTTTTAAGCTTTTTCATTAAGTCCCAAGTTGTTTATCAACATTTAATCCACTCCTTGTTTATTTTAATATTACTATTTATCTTTGATACCCTTTTTTCTCCAACTTATTGCACCTGGGAACTCTACTTTCAACCAACACCTGTTGATGTGTTGCTGATACAGAAAGAGTTGCCAAGTTTGGCGTTGCTTACTCTCACTTATTTACATCCGTATCAAACATTTAAATAATTTCAAATTAGGTTTATTAAATACCAAAAATAACTTCACATTTTTGAAATAACATTTAGGCCTAGAAAGTTTTTTTTTTTAATTTTTTTAGAAGTTTTATAGCAGAGCATTCTTATCCCAATTTTGCTTGACCTTTAGCCCACATTTGGAATTCCCTCCAAGCATCCTTTAGCCCATTTTAAAGCCATTTCACTATTTGTTAGCCCAATTTTCACCCTCAGACCCATTTTAACTCTGTAATCAACTTTTGTTGTCAATTGAATGACAAGTTGAGGGTCATTGGGGTATAAAAATGTTTCAAAATGGCCTCTAATGTGTTGTAAATGATGAAGTAAGGTCACTAAGCATATAATATTTGGATTTTAGATTCTTTTTAGACATTAAATCAATTATTTTAGGTCTAAATGTCTAAAACACTTAATAATATTAGGGATTTTAAGCCTTTTTAGATATTATAATTAAATATTTTAGGTTTAAATGTCTAAAGTAGTTAATAATATTAGGGATTTTAGAAAATGATTTAATCATTTTTGGTCTAAATGTCTAAAATGACTAATTATTTACAATTTATTTTTATTTTACTCCATTTTTGCCATGTGGGCCACCATTTTTTTTTTGCTTTGAATTTTTTTGCCTAGGGGAAAGTAAAAAAAAAATTACATCTGTCAAGATAATTTTTTTATTTGCATTATTTTTTTTTATTTTGTAAGATGTAATTATAATAATTCATTTTTTGTCATAGATGAAAGGGATGCCATCCAGAAGAAGACTTTCACTAAATGGGTCAACAAACATTTGAAGAAGGTAAGAGATTAAATAATTTAATTTAATTTAATTTAACAAAAATGCTGAGATAATTGTTGAAAGTGTTGTTATCATTGTATTGTTAGAATTTTGATAATTAGTGTTTTTAAAGCTTAATTTAACTGATTTGTACCAATAATCATAATTTGAAGTATTTTATCTTTAGTTCAGAGAAATGTTATTTGTATGGATAACGGAGTTTTTGGTAATAACTATAAAAGAGTGAAATGATGTTTAAGGTCATTGTTGATTATGATTACTGTTGTGAATACAAACTACGTAAGATCGAAGGCCAGTTGCACCAACGAAAGTTAAAGTTAACTGCAGTTTAACCAATGTTAAAAGAATTGTTAAAATTACTTTGAATTTTAACGTTTGATGTTGCAATTAGTTCTGAGACTTGATTAAAATTCCTCAGTGATCAAAAATCAATGTTTGATTCATCTGAGGGTCAGGAATTTAATCATACAATCACTTAGATTTTGTTGTTTAGATCATAGCAAATAGTTTCAAGTTCAAAGTTACTTATTATTGTGTTTTTATTTATTTTTAAAGATGGAGAGTTGTTGCTATCTCATTAAAAAGTGACATTTATGAATATCTTAACTGAAACCAATATGGCTGCTAATAGTCACTTTAACCTAAATATACAGGAAATTAGTCAAAATTCAAAAGTCAAGCTTAGAAATGACATTTAACAATGCAATTTAGAAAAATTTACAATTACCGAATAAAAAGCCGCTTCACCAAAAATCCCAAATTCCAACGAAATCATCCAAAATTAAAATCTAGTGAAACACTATTATAAAAATACATTAAATATCTCTTTCAAAACCCCCTATAGAGATGTCAGAGCACAAAACTACACTTTTCTTACATTCTAAGCCCATTTGTAACCCATGATAAGAACAGTGACAAGCGCTATTCTTGGAAAAATATAAAAAAGGGGAAGTTTGTCAGACTTGGGTGTCTTGTTTATTTATATCTCACACTCACACCCTTTTTGAAGAAGAGAAAACTGAATTTACACAGATGTTGACTTTACAACTGAAGAAATCTATCTTCTTCAAGGGGCAATAGTCACTCAAGGAAAAGGAACTGCAGAGTGAATGAAGCATAAAAAAGCATTGTTTGCATAAGAATGGTGTGTGTAATTAGTTTGTGTCTTGATGCAGCAAAGAGAAGGGTCCAAGCTACCAGATGCTGGGTTAGAGGTTACAAACTGAGGCCTTTAAAGGAAGTGAAATGTGGTGTGACCAAATATGGAGGAGCTGGACCCAGAACGTCATTTAAGACTCCACCCAAGTTCTGTACCTTGCGTGGGATAGTGGTTTCTGGAGGTGGAAATATGTTAACCTGGAAATGATTAACGGAAGACTTTGTAATGGTTTTTACAGTTTTCAAGGTGCATGAAGTACAAAATGGGGTTTATAAGGTGAATTTGTAAAGAGCGGCTACTGTGGCCATACGCGACCTGCGTTATAACGAATTTCGTGGGGAATGAAGTATAGTTTGTTACAGTGGGGTTTATTGTTTGGAAATTTTGTTATAACGAATTCGTTGATGATACAGCAGGATATTGGGTGTTTAATGCCATTATTGAATAAATATTTGTTGCTTGTAATAATGCAGAAATTTCATGTTAGCTAGAAATGTTTGTTACATCGGGGTTTAAAATAGGTTGTTTACAATAGTGAGCATAACGTTATAACAAGATTTTTTAACGTGGTGGGTGTTTGACGTCCAACCAAATCAAAAACAAAATTCATTATAACTAGGAATAAGTTAAAATGCTATTCGTTATAATGAGGTTTGACATGCACAATAAAACCTCATTATAAGAAGGGTCAAAGAACCAAATAATGTTTACTTATTTTGTTTATTTACAGTATGTGTGGGGTTTATTGTAATCCCTATACAAATTCACATTTGCAACCTAGTGGTAAAATTTAGTACTTGGTGAAACAATTTCCAATAATTGTAATGAAATAAATTAAACCATATGTGAATCAAATTAAAAATTCAAGTTTATTTTTATAATTGGAACGCATTAATAAAAATTTATTCTGTTTTAAAAATTAGTTATGTGGGTTGAACTGGTTAATTTAAATTTTTAATATTACTTGGAAAAGCAATTGACCAAACATTTCTGTTTTAGCTGTGCTTTAATGTGATAAAATTCTCAAAATGGCTCCGAATTGTCTGATTTTTTTAGAGCATTCTATTGTTGCTGCACTTTCAAGATGTAACAGGAAGTTGGATTTGATTTAGGGTTTACTGGGTCAGAGTTCTCAGTTGAAAGGTTCTGGGAATGGGTTTGATAGTGACTTTGTAGTTTTACAACTTTCTTTCTTCTTTTATCACTTTTTTCCTGCTTTAACAGAAAATTTTCACATATTTAGGCCTAAAATCATAAAAAAAAGAAAATTTCTACTTCAATGACAAACCAGTTATTTGAGTAATTTAAACACTTAGCAAGTCTTTTATCATTGCAAACAATGACAAATCCAATTAAAATGTCTATCATTGACCTTTAAAATTACATGACTCCAAATTGACCACTCCCACAACAACCCAAAGTCCAAATAAACTTGAAGAAAGTAGAAACCCTCTCAATGTTGTGGGAATGTAGTCACATGCTCTTATTTGGGTTTAAAGGTTAACAAGGTCTGAAAAGTTAAAGTCTGGTTATAAGTCACTTGTGCAAACAATTCTTAGAAGTGGTGAGTAAACATTGTTTCATGGCATGATTAAGAGGATGTTTTGTGTTTTAACTGATGCTCACCCACATGAAGAAGTGGGATTAATGAATGTGACCTGATTTACTTTGTTTACATAATTTATCTGGAATTAATATGATTTTTATTGTGCAGTTGAATGGAATTTGCAAGCACAGGAAAATTGCTTTAATTTGATGAAAAGATTATTATTTAGGAGTTTGGGAACAGTTAAATATTGTATGTAAAGCAATTTTACTGATTTAAGTAATGGGAGTGGAAAATATTAGGATTTTGTTTTATTGATTTATGATAAAGAAAAACAAAGAATAATAATGAGTTTTGAAAAAGGTATCGAAACCTTATATGATCTTATATTTTTACAAAATGTTACATCTAAATAAATCAGTAATAGTGGAAGATATGTTTGATCTGATGATGGCATTGTATAGGAAGTTGGGTGGGCAAATGTAATGGTGACAAAATTTTTGATTTGAAGGTCATCTTTAAGGTCATTCAATTAGTAACCTTTTTTATTATTGAAGGGAGAGCAAAATTTCCAATTTGAAACTTGAGATGGTCAAATTAGTCTAAAAATGATTTGAATTTTAAAGACATTTTGGGCAAATAATTTTCAAACTAATTATTGCATTACCTGACTGGGTCAGAAAGATCAAATTACGCATGCTCACAACATGAGTTTGTGGCAAACTAGTTAACTTACAGATCAGCATATAAAATCGTGCTACAAGTTGAAAAGTCAACTTACGGTATAATTATAAGGTTTTTGTGCATGTTTGAAAACCAGCTATTATGGAGATTTTTAGCTGTTAAAACTTTCTGACATTATAATGATAATGATGAATATGTTGTTTAGGTTGCCAGCGACTACTATTATAGCATGTCACAAAACATTAACAAATATCTCATTTACAAATAAGCACAAAATTATGAAAATTACATTATCTTAAAATATATACGCAATCAAAAGTTATTACACAATCTTGACGTTATAGTAGAGTCCACTTATAAGAGCTATATTTTAGAATTTTTTAATTTATTTTAGTTTGTATTTTAGAGTATAAAGTAATAAAATTTACAGCTAAATAGAAGCAAACTCACTCTGACTCACAAGTAATTTGTCTATTAATATACAAATGGTTAATAAAACCATTTGGAATTTTATTTTATAAAGCTGCGGCTTCTGTTTGACGAAATGCAATAATTCAAATGACATTTCTTCTATTTTTATTCTTCCTGAATCAGCTTTGATTCATGTAAGAAAAGAAGTTAAAAAATAGGATATGAGCAGTTAAAACTTGTTAGTCATTCATCAACATTAAAAATGCCATCTGGTGGTGGTTTTCCAAGCAGGCAACCAGTTATTGTATTAGTCCCATTCTAGTGCAGCCATTCATCAATGACAGGACAAATCTGAGTGTTTAAATGAAAAGGTTAATGGCCTCTTTTGATTCAAGTTTCAGTGGGTGTTTCAATAAGCCCGGAGTTAGTTGATTAAACAATTTTCATCTTGTTTTTATTTATGTTTGAAGTGGCAGCTATAAAGTGAAAGTTGTTTAAAGTGTAAGCTGATGCCTTTAATGGCCACCTGGATGTGGATATGATGATTAGAGCTGGGTGTAGACTAAACTAAGGATCCTTGAGGGTGTTGCAAGATGTGAGTTTGGGAATTAAGGTCTGGATCTGTTTTGGAAGTGGGTGTTGAGTGAATCACTTGGAATTGGTTGATTTGAGGTCAACTTTTCCTGAGTTGCTTTAGTTGTTCTGGGAAAAAATTAGTTGGTGACATTATAAGGTTATGCTGAGGATGTGAAATGTATTATGGAAGGTGATGCAATAATTTGTAATAAATTTATAATGTGTTGAAAGGTGTTTTTTGAGATGTTGAATGGATTGGTTTTGTGAAAAATGTTAGTTTTTATAGAATTTTTACAAAATTTTGAAATTTTGTAGAGTTTTTAATAAGTTCTTGTGTGCTGTAAGATGTGGGAATTTATTGTTTTGTACAGTTTATACAAATTTCTATAAAATATGAGAAGTTATAGGTTTGTCCAGGGTACTTATAAAGACTTTGCAGGAAAGTAAGCAACAATTGGCTTTATATTTATAACTTACAAAATTCATTGTTGAACTTATGATTAACAAGTAATTTATAATTTATACGTTATACGTTTATACGTTTCAATTTTCTGCAGACAAAAGAGACTTTGCGAGAAATTTACATATAACGTATATTATAACATAAAAATTATAAATTCCTAAAACTGTCACTGTATAATTTAGCTTCAACGTTTACTTTTGACATTTAAGTCTAACTAATTAAATTCTACAGTAATTTTCCACAAATTCAATTTATTTTACACTACATAAAACATTTCCTCCAGTTGCATAAATCAGATTTAGAGTAAGTTACATTTACATGACTGGAATTGTGATGAGTTGTTGACCTTGATGGGAAGCTAAACAGCATTAGAAAAAAAAAATTAAAATTGTCTTGGCATAAAAGACTGACATTAAACTTACATAAGATGGCATAATCATTAAAGGGTGGTGTGAAACAACCCTTTGATTTCATTTATCAGCACAAATGAGGTTTGAAGGGTCAATTTTTAAAATGGCTGATTTTTTTAAACAACAAAAAAACATGTTTACTGTTTTTCAACAACTCAAACTGAAAATTGAAGGCAAAAAGCTTTATCTGATTGCTCAAGTGGACAGTGGTCTGCACAGGTGGTCTGTTAAGATGGCAATGATCTCTGGTGATCCCAATTAAGTTTATGTAAACTCAGATTTCAGTTAGGCCTATTTTTAAGCCTAAATAGTGTTAGGCCTAATTAGATGAATTGAGTTTTTTGGGTGGTTTTAATTAGTTGTAATGTGGAGAAGCTTAATTTATTTGGTATTGTTTTCTGGTAAGGTGAGTTGAGTGATTTTATATTTAAATTGTGATAAGATTTGTTGGTGACCTGGTTATTAATTTTTTTATGTTTTTGGGTTTGGGGAAATGTTTGCTATTTCCTTTAGATGTCAATCCAGTTACAATTAGGGCAGTGCCAACATCTGGGAGAGTTTTTAAGGGTTGAAAGGGTTGTGGGTGGTTGTTTGAGGTGTTTGGTTTAGTGTGTGAATAAAGGGGATTTAAATATTATTTTGGTATAAAAATGATGGTTTTAGGCAAGTTTTAAGGGGTAAACATGGAAATTTCAGAATCAACAATAAAAATTCAAGGATGAACATTGTAAAATCAAAATGTAACAATGAAAAACTCAATAAAAATGTAGTCAATGTAAGAACAGACATTCAGAAATTCAGCAATAGCTTTGCGGAAAAAGTAAGCAACAATTGGCTTTATATTTATAACTTACAAAATTGAACTTATGTTAAACATGTAATTTATAATTTCTGAATTTTAGAATACCATAAATGTATAAATGTCAATTTTTCACAAAGTTCAACAATGATAAAATGTAAAGGTACCATAATGCATTTACATGACATAGAATAATCAAATGGATTTAATACTTCATTGGTTATACTTTTGAAACTGTAACCAACGAAGTATTGAATCAGCTGAAAATTGTTCTGTCATGTGAAATTTAACAATTGAGAAGCCAGATTTAATAATGTACAAGTACTTGAATTTAAAGTTAGTTTTTGTTTGATAACTTGTAACTTATCTGTTGATCAGTAAAAAAATCACAAAAAATTTTGATTTATTTCTATAAAACTCCCACATCAAACTGATAAAACAAGTTGGTTTTAGATTCTGTTTTCATTATAAATCATTATAAAAGTCTATATAGAAGTCTACTGTATATCTAAAAATTATCACTGCTCTGACACCTACATAAACTTTAGAAAAAAAATTAAATTTGAAAAAAAAAGATAAGTTATAAAATGATAAAAAGTTATACTTTGTAACATAAATCATCAATATCTTACATCAGTATAAATTTTAATTAAAATGAATTTTTTTTTTAAAAATGTTGGAGTTAGAGTTTAGTAGTTTGTTATTGTTGTTGTTGTTAAGGCATTGACTTCTATTTTGAAATGTCACAAATGTGAATGAGTTTACCTTTAAGGATTTGAGTTTGAGATAATGAAGATGTTGAATTGGATTTAAAGAATTAAAGTGTAGAAATAGCAAATTTAAAATGCACTAATTGGTAAAGTTAAATATTTGAAGTTTAACAATGGAAATTCAAAAATCAATAATAGATTGTTGAACAGAAAAAAAAAACCAATATTCAACAATAAAAAGCAAAACTTTAATAGATGTGTCAAAATAAACAATAGAAAAATCAAAATTTAACAATAGAAAGTAGCTATTGACAATAGAAAATCAAATGCACAATAAAAAGTTAATATTTAACAATGTAAGATCAAAATTTAACAATAGAAGGTCAAAATTTAACAATGGAAGGTCAAAATTTAACAATGGAAAGTCAAAAATTAACAATAGAATTTACAGTTACCAAAATCAACAATGCAAAGTCAATAAAAACTTCAAATTTAACTTGTGCTTATCAAACAATACAAAAACAAGACAAATATCAATATCTCTACAACAATTGTCACATTTTACACTACATCCAGCACAGGAAGTTGGTTTCACTTCACCTCAAATCAAACCTGTTTCAAGTAAATTTAAATTTAAATTCCATTTCCAATCCTTTTTCTATCTAATTGCAAATAAACTTCCTTCTGGACGGCTAAAACTTAACACAACCTTTCCAAGGACAGGTTGTCTCCAATCCAGGCACTCACGAGCCACATAATCTGATTACGGGTAATTTCTATGATTTGAAAAATGACTAATGAGATGGCAACAAATGTTTGGTTTAACCTTGGACCTTTTTTTTTTACGGTGTAATCTCTCCTTTAATGTACTTTTAGTTTCTGTTGTAGTGTTGTATTTCTAATTTTTTTTTTAATCAAAGGTTGTTAAATTTTACGACTCGTTATCGTCGTCGGGGCGCTTCAAAGTTAGGTCTATAAAGATACGAGATTAGGGTTATCTCTAAGAGTCCAAGTGTTAATGTTTCACGGGGTAGTAATGAAAATTGCAAATTAGAGCGGTTTATAAATCCACTTCCGGTTTTGGCAATGGGTTGAAATTTTGAGAGAAGTTGTTATGGATGCTGAACTTGGTGTCCAGTTAATTCGAAGTTAATTGTTAAACTGGAAGTGCTATTTTTTGCAGTCGATTGTGATTTTATTCAGGAACTGGTGATTTTTGCAATTTGGAGCGCTTGAAAAATTGATTTCCGGTTTAGGCAAAGGCTCGAGATTTTCAGAGATGATGTTATCAATTCTAAATTTAGTGTCCAGTTAATTGCAGCATCATAGCTAAATCGAAAGTGACGTTTTTAATAGCTTTTATTTGCCATTTTTGCAATTTTGAGAGGTTTAAAAATCTACTTCCAGTTTTCTCAAAGACTTGAAATTTACAGAAAAGTTAGTTTAAGTGCTGAAATTAGGGTCCAGTTAATTGAAGCTAGCTGTCTAAACCGGAAGTGAGTGAAATAGAGATTTAAAACTGCTACATTTTCAATGGAAAATGTTAGCGATGAATAAAAATACACGTAATTTTATTTTATTCTACGACTTCTTTTGACAAATTGCGCAATTATTAGTTTTCAATGATGTCCCGTTTAGTACACGCGTGATTTGAATTGCAAAAGTGACGTTTGAAGGTAAGGGACACACCCAAAGTTGTGTTTTATTAATACGTTTTAAAGACGACTGATGAGATGATTTGTTGTGACGTTGATCGATTTGCTTATTCTTGCAAATGACAGAGTAATTAACTTGTGGAGGTTTCCACCCGGGGTTTTACACAAATAGTGCAAATTGATGATGAATATCGGTTATTGTTAGTGTAGACTGTAGAAGTCGATAATTAATCGGGAAGGGAAATGGTAATGGAATTTAGGTTAAAATACTCAGAAATGGATGAAAAATTCATAAAATGTGAAAATCGAATAAGAAATTAATGAAATTTATGAATGTATCATATAAATTATCGATTAATGTAAATGAAAATTGAGTTGAAACTCAATTTAATTGTCGAAATTATTTAAAATAGGATAAAATTGGAGAAGAAATCGATTAAATTTATGAAAATTAGATGTATCGATTGAAAAATTTATTAACTAGGAAAATTACTGATATATCGAGTAAAATATCGAAAACATCGTTCAAAACAAGTTTTAAGAAATCGATTAACATTTAAACTATTGATTGATATATCGAGTAAAAAATGTATTTATTTTAAGAAAGTTACTTATACATCGAGTAAAATATCGAAAACATCGTTCAAAACAAGTTTTAAGAAATCGATTAACATTTAAACTATTGATTGATATA